>JAGFPH010011756.1:21978-33152 GCA_018207615.1 Philaenus spumarius | reverse complement strand
ATAACACTGACACACATTACACATAAATAAATATAACATAAATGTTTAGGTACTGCAGTACAAGTCAAAAAAATATTAAAAAACTGATTTCCTGATATGACCACATCTTACTAGTGTGGAGGTCAACTATTCACTGTCATTTATTTATGTGTAATGTGTGTCAGTGTTATGTGTGTATGTGTTTATTCATCTGATGATGGTATGTGTTATACCGAAACAGCTGTAATAAAGTATTAAAATATACTAAACTCAAGATTGCTACTTGACGTAAGTACTAGTAATAAACATTATTACAAAGCAATCAAAAGGCACTATGGAAATTATAAAATCTACTAAATATAACCAGATAAACCAAATATTTTACTTACCTCCAACCTACTATATAATATTTATTTTACACTAGTGCACTTGCAATGAATACTTAAATATAAAGAAGTGCAGGTCTTATGGACTCAATTCTTATAGATTTTTCTAATTTGAAGTTATAGTACAGCAATGAACCGCGACGCAGCGCTAGCAAACCACTTTGCGCACGGTCAAGAGCGAGAGAGTGCGACATACTAAGTGTCGCTGTCGGTTTGTCTGGTCGCCACGTACCAGAGAGAGGGGGGAAACATTGTATAGCTCGGAATTTGTAGCAAGGACTCTCACCTTGAGATGCGCAGTAAACTCGGAGTTCATTCGAGTGGTGGGGGATCAGAGAAGCTCAGTCGATTACCGAGCTTTGAACGGAACACTTCGGTCTTGAAGCAATTGTACGCGTTTCCAATAACATTATTGTCCGTGCACAAATCAATTTTTAATTTAACTATCCCTGTTTATTATTGTTATTTAGCGTTGTTTATTTTTTATTGTTTATATTTGTATAATTATATTTAATGGAAGGCAGTGTCATATCAAAGTTAGGGGGTAGAAAAGTTATTCACAGCCAAACCCGTGAGATCATTGCTAATGTTTACCACTTATGAATGTTTTTTTTTGACATTCAGTAAATACAGTAGTATATTTCATCACTAGGACCGAAAGTGATGCTTTTCGAAACGATACTTTTCATCATACTGTGATTAATAATATTAATAATAAATTTTATTTATTTATTTTCAAACTAACCTATTTTTCTCAGTAACATTCCTGAAGTAAAATTGAAAACATAGGCCTAGTTTTCGTTTACAGCACTAACTAAATTATTGAGGTCACCTGATTTTCATATCCACTAAATTAATTGGAACAGCTGATATCAAATCATCGCGTAATATTAATAGACACAATTTTAATACACTACTACCGATACTTTTACATGAATAAACGTACGCCTACTTATGTACTTTTTTAAATAGTAAGTTATAAGTTTATTTAGTTTACTTAATACTTTAAATAGTATCAAAATGTAGTTTTATTGTTACTCATGTTTATTTCTTTGTTAAAATAGTTATTTATCTATCGTTATAAGTTGTTTTAACGTTAATCATGAACAAGAAACAGGTCCGCGAGTGTTACCGACATCAGACAGACAAAAACTGAGATAAGGCTTTTTTCGGACTATTTGGTGTATGAAACATAAATAAACGAAAAATCACACTATTCTCAACAGTCTACAAAAAAAACTCTTATTCTATTTATATATAGATATAAAAAGTCCCATATCTATACATTATTTACATGTTGCAAGTAATACAACACAAAGCTGTCGCGACAACTTTGATAGTAGGCAAGTTGGCCTATAAGTATTAACTTGATTAATTTTATAAGTAGAACGTAGTGTCCCTTCCCCTACAGCGGACGGCATCCCCACTTGCCTATATTCTTCCCTCCCTCCAGCGCATCGTAAAGTCCTTGCTAAATCTAACTAGCTATATCTCGCGCTCTCTCGCACTTCACCGCGAGTTAAATGGTTTGCCAGCGCTTCCTCGCGGTTCATTGCTGAACTACAACTTCAAGTTAGAAAAATCTATTAGAATTTAGTACACAGGACCTGCGCTTCTTGACTTTTAAGTATTCATTGGCACTTGCTGGTAACAATGGAAACAGAATTTTTCTATTTAAATTTTCTGAAATACAGACTTCACTGATTCTACACATACAAACAAGAAACCTCTCTCATAAATATTATACAAATTACGATAAAACTGCATGTTTTTAATAGGGAATGTTGAGCAATTTTGCTCAGGTTAAAGTAATAGCGATATTTGTTTTCTGTAGACATACGACAAAATGTCACATTAGATCATTCCCAAATGTCATTACAAGAAATATTTCATTGCACTTTTGTAACTAGCAAGCGCTAATTCGAATACAATACATGGTTTTATTTAATAAAAATTAAATATATCTTTTGAATAAATTTGTGTCAAGTTAACATAACAAGAACCACGAGGCGTGTGTGCACACCACGAGGCGTACCTCAATAAGCTCAGTCAGTAGAGCGTTACCACGGAAAGGTAAAGATCCTAGATTCAAATCCCGGTCTTGGTTCATATTTTTTCACTTGTAACTTAACTATCTAAATAAGTTTACTTTAGAGAAAAATAGGTGGTTTTTTGTCATAATGTAAAAATATATGCCACCTGTGTTTGATCTTTTACCCATAACATACCATTGAAAAGTAATAAAAATAATCCTGAATTATTAAGGAAAATGAAATTGTTACAATTAATTAATTATAATAGTTGGTAAAAACTTTGGATACTGCACTATTTACAATGAATTGACCCCTATGTTATCTGTAGTATTACCATTGCGTAGTCACTAGTAAGTATTATACTTTTCTGAGTATAGCTTGATAAAGATAGTAATCCTAGTTGGTATGTATTCTAATTAAATTTGAACCATTTTAATATTGAACAAAGAGATTCATCCTATTTTATAAGTCTGTATTGGAAATTCAATTGTGTTGAATGGGAGACAAGTTGAAGCACTGTTTAAACATTAAATCCCTCCGACAAGTATATTCGCCTTCAATCTGTTTATTTAACTCTTTTCACGGTTGATTTGATCTTCAGACACCATGTACAGTAGATTGATTTATAGAAGATAGAACACCATCAATCTGTTAAAGTCTTCTCTTGTTACTTTCTTACTTTAATATATTTAAGAGAAAAGTCTAGTTTATACAATATAATTTAAATATACATTACCAAAATAAAAATTATACAAATTGTATTCTCCGTATGGTTATAATAGTGTGCATGATACTGTATAATTTATTTTATTGTTTATTTTTTAGTTACTTGTTTCTTATTTTTGTTTTTCTCTTTAGAAAAATCATAGTAATGTTAGAAGAGGCTTTTTGTAAAGAAAAACAAATTTTTTTACAGGATGTTTAAAATCAAGAAGGCTGAATTTTGTGTCTCGAAACAGGCAAGTGATACTACACACTCTAAAATGGGATTTCTTATTTTTTTTGTTATATAAAAAATAAAATATTCTAATTTTTTTTAATTATTATAAAGAAACTTAGATTCCATATTCTGACGGACAATGTTAACAATAAACATTGTTGGTTCTTAATACAGTTACCTACATAAAGTATGTAAGGACTGAACAACATTAATTAAAAGTACCTAGAAAATACTCTAAGAACAAAGACAAAACTGTAAATGTAAATGATCGAAAATTTATTCAAAGCTTGAAATTAGCACAAATTTTAAGTCGGGTGAACTTAATAATGAATGTTTGTATAGTGTAAATGTATTTTATTTGTCTAGGCTCAATCGTTTGGTAATAATAGATGCAGACAATTTTACATTTTAACCATAAATATTTGGATGAGCATTCAAATATGCATTACAGAACTAACACTGAAAACGTGAAACCATAATAGTATCTAATAATGTAATTAGATACTATTATATCTAAAGTAGGGGCACCTAACTTAATGTAAAAACGATTGTATTCTACTGTAACTAGTCACTAATTTTATATTTAATAATTAATGTAATGTTAAAAGTACCGTATGTATTGTTCAATTAAGTAACTTTAATCACTTTCTTCATCTTCAATTTAATCTTCGAAAGTAGACATGCATACTTCGTACGTACTTCCTCCTACCAACACAACTTTGACGCACACATGACTAAAATATCTGAACCGACAGTAAAATAATTGTGTTATTCAAATCCGAGGACAAACATGCAGGATCAGTATGGGTTGCGTAAATTTCTGTAAATATTTTATTAAATATACAATTTCCATAGATAGAAGTTTTGAATTTGCATATCTGCTAAAGCTTTGCGAACAATAACTTAACCTGTATTTGATGTGATGAATCTTTGATTGAACAGTTTTAACCCGAACTCTCCATCTCTTCCAAAATAAAATGTTTATCTAAAACTATTATTTAATGAAGTACATTGTTGCTAAATGAGATTTGATCAGATTACTATACTATTGATATCTCATTATACCTTGTAAGTATAAGAGTGGGCTACATAACTTGTAATTTGGGTTACAATTTATTGTCTTAGTAATGCTAATGTAATGCTAACGAAAAGATATAGAACATCAAGACAATAAGAATTGATAGTTTTAATGTTGCATAGATAATATAAAAAACAGAACACAACTAAAGTCAAATTTGTTACTACTAAATAAAAATAAATTATAAATGCTCAACTCCTTCCTGCAGCTCATTGTACCTCACATTACTTATTTAAACTTAAAAATTAATCAAGTATATTTTAAATGTTGCATAGCATTTTCATCCTAACCAAAATAACTTGTAAAATTACTTTGAAAGAGTAATGAAGTTACTTATTCTTATTTCTTTTTGCAAGTTAATGAATGTTTTCAAATAGATAGGTTCACATTGTGCAATCATTATTATCTTGCCTTATAAAAAAACTTTTAAAAACTGTTACAATTCAAATATTTCCCTAACTCTGTAAATAAAATAAGAACGAAATTAAAAATACGTATTGGAGCGAGAGAGATAGAAGTCAAATTGAAATGTCATTCATTTAGTTAATCCGTCATTCACGCCCGACACCTAGCGACAATTATGCGCAACACTAAATACTACAACGAAAAGGTACAATCAAATCACGACTTTCAACTCGAATTCATTAAAATAAAATTACAAAACGAATCTGTAGACCTACATTTCCCACATCAAAAATATTCAAAACTAAATTCTGCATCCAGGAAAGCTAGAATAACAACATAAAACCAAGTCAATCGACAAATATTTACGTTAAAATGCAAGGAGAAACTAGGCCTATCTAATTACAAATCGAAGAGAAGTTGGCAGAATAAATCCGATTACAAGAAAAATACATTCTTATTAGAAAATTAAACCAGACCTACGAAAAGAATCAATTTTTTACATCTCAAATATCTTTGGTCTAAATCTAAAATAAACGCCGATAAGCTATATAAAATATAAAACCGAAACCCCAACCGACAAAATTTAATCGTAGGCGGATACTTCATTTAGGTAAGCTCCTCCCACCAAACGCTGTGATTGGTCCACGTAATTCTTGCCACCAAATGAACATAATGCGATGAATAAGATATACATTCTAGAAATTAGATAGCAAAATTATTGTAATAAGGAGTTATTTAAGTGTTTTCTATAATTTAACTGTTTAAAATCCTATTAAATTTCATTGTAAAACATTGTTATGTATCAAAACAAATCCACACAATTAAATAAAGACACAATTAAAATAAATCACACTTCACGACTCCCAAACACCTATTACATTAACAAACCCAAATCCCAGAAGATATGAAGATTCATCAGGCGTTATTATCCATTTCCTGGAAAGGTAGAGAAGCCCCAAACGAAGGACATTGTTAAGTTGGCTACTGAATAGTGCAGTTGATATAATTTTGGCTGTTGAAATTTAAAGAAAAGAATCGGTATTTGAATAAATATGAAGCTTATGAAGTTCAGTGTTTTTCCTTTATAACAATTACTATCAAATTCTAATCTACAAGAACAAACAACCAATTGGGTGAGAACTTTCCAATTAACTAGGCCTAGTCTATTTTAAGATCCAACACCAAATCAGTTACCTTAGAGGGATAACTTATCTGTTTAAACTAAACTGTGAATGATAATACATATATATGTTATGCATATAGATTTACCAAGAACCTTTGACTTTTAAATTATCGTAAATTCAGTGATCCATTATAATACTCAATCCATTTAACCAAATAACCTTTTTGACGATTCCTTATAATCTTGCTCTCATTAATTTTGTACATATGTTAATTGTGTTATCTATAATTAAATTTGTTTTCTTTTAAATACTTTGGGAAAAGGACGGCTCCAACCCACCGAGTTAAGATCTTGTGTTTTAAAATTATTGAACAACAATTAATAACCTGTTTATCATCAAACTTAGTATTCATAATCTAAATAATATTGTTCTTTGAAAAGAAATATCATTTTATGTATTACCTGTAATAATACAGAAGTAAAAGATTGTTTTATAATTGTAACTCTTGTCGACCATCTTATTTTAATATAGATCTAATTGTAAAGTAAAGTTATTGTGAGGGTTGTAGTAAAACTTAATAAGTGTTGTGGTCAATGTGCAAAACCTGTTTGAGTATAATTATAATTTGATTTTCAACCTACAGTAACAGTGCTTTGTCTTGACTAAATTTAACTGAGTACAACTATTTTAGACAAAGCAAAGTATATAATAGCAAATATGAATTGAAAGTTTTTATTTAGTCTTCAAGTTAAATCAAGTGGACTAAATCATGAAAAGGATTTTACAAAATATTGTAACTGTTGAGGAGTAGTCTCAAACTAAAGCTAAATCTTTTTCACCATTTTATTCTGCAAAACTTATAAAAGTGTATCATTACTGAATATTAAACTATTTGTCAAGTAGTTGTTTAGAATTGTTATATTTCCCAAAGCCGAGAGTTTTTCTGGAAGTATCTAAATCTTCAAACCAAATAGAAGTATTTGTGTATGCACAAGGGGCCAGTTGATAATTAGTTATACATGTGGATCAAGACTAACTCAAGTATTAAATAACTCAGGATAAAACAAAGTTCAATTTTATTTACTAACAGCAGGATCCGTCGTTTCGATACACGTAAATATGAGTAAAGTAAATATCGGTTAATATTGAGCCGCACCCTTAAAATCATTTTTTTTTTAATACCTAGAACGACTTTCCTTGCCCAAAACCCACATAGTGAGTTTCGTGTAAATCTATTAATGTTTTTCAATTTAAGCCCACATACACGATAGCTCCCGTAAGCGCTCTATCACGCTTTACCTCACGAACGCACGTGAAATTTTTAAATCCGGTTGCGAGTTGTATAGAACGCCCTTTTATCCATATAAGTTAAACATTTTAAATCCCTGCGTGCTATAGATTTTGCACTTCAATACGCAGTCCTAAAATACGCAGTCCTAACCAAAAGCGGCCACACACAAAAACTTTCTTTGTTTAACATATATTCGGTAAATTTAAGTGCTTTTATTTTAAGCGTAATATTTTGGTATTCCCTCTTTGACGATTTATTTTTTTATCGTATTCTAAGGCGGACTTAAAATGTGTTGCTGCATGGTTAAATTGCATACTCTTCTCTCACTAAGTAAGTGTTTTCTGCATTTATCATTTATCTGAAGCTATTTTCTGAAAGAAGAAACCGTGACAGTAAATTATTTAATAAGTATAGTTATGTGTTTTAATAAAATAAGTCATGGTTTCAGTCAAAGGAGAGTTCTTCCTCGAAATCTAATTTTTATTTCTTACACACAGAACTACAATATTAATTACCTTTGTCATAGTTTTAACAAATGTTATTAGAGTTGTCATTTTTATATTTAACTAGGGGACTCCCCTGAGTGCTCCGCACGCCAACCCCGTTGAACCTTCTATACACATAATTGTGTTACGTTTTATTTATAATAAAGGTATAATATAATAATAACAACCCCAAAGCTAAGATGGTAAATAATGTTAAATGTCCTAATCAAATTATTTCGGATATTTTATAAAAGCAGTTACAATAAAGCTTAAAAGAACCAGCAAGGCTCTGGATTACACTTTAATAAACACCTAAACTAAAAATTATAAATACAAATAATTGTTTCAAAGTTTGAAATCAGCTGTTAATGGAAATATTAGAGCAAACAGCTGATCACTGTATCAACGATAAACATATTTATTTATTATTTAGTATGGCACTCCAATTGCTGTAAACTATTTAGTATAATTTGTGTTGTTTTTACGTCTAACTATGGCGTTGTTTTACAAAAACTATATAAAAACTCGCTTGTATTCAAATAGAAGTTACTGTCAAAATTTCAAAGCAATCGGTGAAGATTTCGGAGATTTAAGATTTTGAACAAACATTTACATTTTTATGTACATACAGAATTCTTTTAGTACTTAGACATTAAAACAGAACCTTCTTCTTTTAAACAAATAAAAGAGCACTGTGGCGACAAAATCACACTGATTTAAAATCACTTGATTGAGTAGTGTTAAAACCCTCTGAGGATGATGACCATGTCATCGAAATGTACATAAGGGTAAGGTATTAAACTTAACTTACAATTTAGTTGTTTAGTTATAGTTTTTGCTCCTTGTTTTGTGGTTCGGGTTTTTATTTAAATCAATGTGTTCTTTTACCATATTATATTGTATTCACTTAAAGAAATTCATTGGATTTTATTTGGAAAATACTAAGGAAATATTTTCCAATGACTTAAAATCATGTCGTTAAAAATGAAATCTTATTTTCTAGAATTAAATTATAGTTTTGTAGCTTTTCCTTGTCACTATTGTTGTTCATTTTCAATCAACTAGTGGCTTGTAGGGGCAAGATCCCCTAAATATAGGCTATATACTCTAATAATTTATTGAATAAATTATTAGTTTCATAAGTTACTATACTTTTAAGTTATTGTTTGAAATTTGTTAATATAATGTGCACAATAATGATTACATACCTGCACAATTAATTTTGATGTCTACTCTGATTTTAATTCTCACTTTGAAACAAAAACACAGCTACAATAATAAAACACATTACAAAACTGCACATTCAGGCGTTGTTATGATAGCTGAAATTTCCAATATATATATATACAATCACCTGTTTTATCACTAAAATCACCTGATTTACACCTATATATTCTCATGCTATTTAAATGGGAAATATTTTATTCCGTAACAAATTTTCGGGACAAAACTAAGAAAAATGAATATTTCCCCCCAAAATGTCATGTCCAGACCGTTAAAATGAAACTTACCCCAACTTTCTACCACCTCCCATTCGCTCACAATGTCATTGTAAAATTAGAGCTTACGGAATTAGATATATAGATGTCTCTTGGCTACTTTAGTTTTACTGTTATAATTAATTTTATCAGTTGTAATAGAGAATGTAAATTAAATTAATGCGTGTACAATGTTTTGTTTTGTTGTAAATGATATGAAACATATAGGTCGACAGGGGAATACAAGTCACTCTAAATACGAGAAAATTGTCCAGGAAAATTGAAAATTTAGTTTAACTCTCAAAACAAAACCAAAACGTGAAAGATTATAAGTATTCTAGAGGAAGTTATAATTCTTATTGTGACAGTAGATGTAGATACTGTTGATTATTTGTATTATATTATACAAAGTATGTATGAACTAAACAATATACACAACAAATAGTCGTAGAACAAAGGAAAAGCTTACAGTGCAACTTATTCCACTTGGGTTTTAAGTTGGGTGCATCCACTGTGAATGCATTTAAGGTTGTGAATTTATTTCAGTGTTTTATATCACCTTTGTATTCTTTATTTTGGGGTAGATATCGGATAGGAGGACAATTTTCATAAGTTATTTTATTGTATAACATTTAAAAAAAAATTTATTTGTGCGTTATAAATTAACTGTCCAATAAATGTAGCATATTTTCCATCCAAATAATGCATCACATTAATTAAACTGGCATCCCCACCTTGTATGTTAATTGGATTTCATCTGAAGAATGAGGTCCTCAATTTTCGGAAAGATTTTTGGAATCCCGTTAAGTATACGTAGAAAATCTATCTAAATCAAAAGCAAATTGTGTTTAAAATGTTCATTAAATTGCTTCTTTACTACAAAATCGAAACAAATTCTTCTGATGAGTGTAATTTGTTGTAAATGCTAACATTAAGTCAGCGAAATTTAAGAACTACATAGACACGTGCAACAGAGCTAAGTGGCACGTGAAGTCGACGGGTGACGTATATGTAATGAAGTATTCGATGCATTAAATTGCATCTAAAGTAGTTTAACCTTTCAAAAATAACCTCTCTTTTTCAAAACATTGTATAATAGCTTCGAAGTAAAGTATTCAAGGGAAAGAAATGAATATAGATTTCCTTAATAGATAATAACTGTCGGAGTAAACTGGTATAAAGATGGTGTAATATATTTACATAAAGAAATTGTAAGTATAAGTTATATTTATTGCTTTCAATACACAGTTTGCCTGAACTACTTTCAAGTATATGCTTAGTTTTTAAACTATAAATGTAACGTTCAAATTTAAAAAGTAGTAGACGTTAATATATGAAGGGCTGAGAAGCCAAGGGGTATAAGTGTAGTGAAGTTAGTTTTGAGAAAACTCAGTTTAAAGTTAAACTGTTATAATCAAATCCAGGTAAAACCATGACCACTAAAACTAGTGTATGTTTAATTGCTAGGTTTTAGAATAACATAATAGCAAAGATTAATTTGATTTTCATACCCTTATTCTGTGCTATCAGCCAATATTTGATAAAAGTTGACACTTGTACCCCTGGGCTGTTAACACGTTCACTGCAGCTAAGGACGCACATGTGAGCTTGACACTGAACACTATGAGAAGCGGCCGACGCACAGTGCATTTCACGCAAACCCCCATATTAAGAGTATTTGCAATACAAAATGCATTGCGTGCTTCGCACGCCAACCCTCGTGTTGGAAGTATTTTTAATACACAGTACATTGCGTGCTTCGCACGCCAACCCGCATATTTCGAGTATTTTAAATACATAATGCATTGCATGCTTCGCACGCCAACCCCCGTGTTGGGAGAGTTTTCAATACACAGAGCATTTTGAACCTAGATGCTATGGATGCACATGTGCGTCCGCTTTATTAAAATATTGGTCATTATTACGTCGAAAGGTTCAAAAATAAAAAATAAAGTGCTTACATTTTTGCTATAAA
>JAGFPH010011756.1:10390-21878 GCA_018207615.1 Philaenus spumarius | reverse complement strand
GTTTAGGAGTTATTAAACCGGTCCGGGACTTTTGGGACAGTCTGTATGTTTGAGTTTCTGAACAATATTGTGAAACCTTTTTGATTAATCGCTGATGATACTTACTCTGGCCGTTAATTTGTAATAACATTTTGATTTACAATGATCAGTTTCACATAAAATACTAATATTTAACATTGGTGTTATCAAAATCTATAAACAGGGTGG
The DNA here is from genome assembly GCA_018207615.1 of Philaenus spumarius. Lineage (NCBI taxonomy): Eukaryota > Metazoa > Arthropoda > Insecta > Hemiptera > Aphrophoridae > Philaenus > Philaenus spumarius. The sequence continues at coordinate 21,671 of JAGFPH010011756.1, read as the reverse complement.
ACCAGCTAAAGTGTGACAATAGCTAACTTTTAAAATACGATTCGGACAAAAATGTTTAAATAGAATATCTGCCCTTAATTTTTGTTACCTTTTGGACTGTGTATAAACAATTTTCAAAATCCGCCATTTTGAATCCAAAATAGCGGCCAACTTCATTTTTTTAAATGGAAACCCCCATTTGTATGACGTTTTTGGATTTTATGGGCAATTTTAAGACTTTTTTGTTCTTTACATTTTTTTTTGATAAACCTAACGGTTATCCTGTAAAATGAAGTCGAAGTTTCATTTTCTTACAGCTAATCACTCATAAAGGTTACAATAACCAACTTCTAAACCATGCTTCAGACAACAAACTTTTTTTAAATCAAATTAGTACAATAAAATATCAAATCATCACTCTCCCATAAAATTTAATTAAAGCTTTCAAACGCAATTGAGCAATTTAGGACACATACTAAAATTAGTATTGTTAAAGAGGTTTGTATTTAAACGCCTTTGAAATAAAGCAGTCACGCTGGTTATCTTTTTACAACAATGCAACAGCTGTTTCCGGATTCTTCATTGTTGCCTTTTAATCTAGTTTATACCACAGTACTGTTAACTTCTAAGGTACTGACTTTCAAATTTATTGTGTTTTTGTGTGAGTTGTATTTGAAAAATTAATGCATATGAAGAAGCCTACAGTATGTTCCTCATATTAGGAGAGTGTAGAGGAAACTACAGAGATGCCGCAAATTTGTTTTCGGTGCGTTTTCCAAATCAACCACCAAAGTCTCGAATGGCCTTTTTAATACTAAAGAACAGGTTTATTCATAATGGGTCTATCCATACAGATAAAAAAAGGGCTAAAACTGTAACTCCATTTATGTATTAGCATATGTTGTACAACCTCAATCTAGCAGTCTGAAGATTTCTGCTGAAAGTGGCATTAGTAAAACTTCTGTTTTAAGAATTTTAAAATCAGCTAAATTTCACTACCACATTTTACTGCTCCAAGACTTGCACGGAAATGACTTCAACAATCGGGTAGCTTTTTGCAATTGGGCACGTCAAAAACATGTACAAGAGCCCTTGTTTTTCAACAGTGTATGTTCTCCGACGAATATACCTTTACCAACACAGAGCAAGTTAACCGCCATAATATGCATTATTGGGCCGAAGTTAATCCTCACTGGATGAGAGGTGTTCCTCATCAACATCCTTCGTCTCTGAATGTATGGTGTGGCATTATTGGTGATTGTGTAATTGGTCCGCACTTTTTTGAAGGTCATTTGAACGGCCCGATGTACTCTGATTTCTTGTTCAACATCCTACCTCAGCTTCTGGAGAACTTACCACTACATGTCAGGAACACCATGTGGATGCAACATGACGGAGCCCTGGCGCACTTCGCTGTCTGCAGTAGGCTTATGATGGACCAACTCTATCCAGAAAAATGGATAGGACGAGGAGGACCTGTAAGCTGGCCACCTCGCTCGCCAGATCTTACTGTGATGGATTTCTTCCTCTGGGGATTTCTTAAGGAACGAGTCATGGAAACCGCGCCCACAACAAGAGACAACATGAAAGAAAGAATCAGACAGGCCTGTTCGCTAGTAACACCACTGATGCTGCAAAGAGGTCGACAACATTTCCATGAAAGAATGATAAGTTGCATCGCAATGGAAGGACATCATTTCGAGCACTTCTTGTAAACTATTTTTTACATTTTTAGAGTAATTTTATGTCATTTTCCTTTAATGTTCACCATGATAAAACAACTTTGATAAAGTATTGTAACATAAAATGAGTATGTTTATTTTTTTTTTACCTGTAGACCTAACTATTTTGAAATTTTTTATGCATGGTCCAAAAGGTGTCAACAATTAAGGGCAAGTGCCCCAAAAAAAGTTTGTTGTCTGAAGCATGGTTTAGATGTTGGTTATTATAATCTTTATGAGTGATTAGCTGTAAGAAAATGAAACTTCGACTTCATTTTACAGGAGAACCGTTAGGTTTATCAAAAAAATGTAAAGAACAAAAAAGTCTTATAATTGCCCATAAAATCCAAAACCATCATACAAATGGGGGGGGGGGGTTTCCTTTTAAAAAAATGAAGTTGGCCACCATTTTGGATTCAAAATGGCGGATTTTGAAAATTGTTTTGTGTTGTTTTTGTTACACAGTCCAAAAGGTAACAAAAATTAAGGGCAGATATTCTATTTAAACATTTTTGTCCGAATCGTATTTAAAGTTAGCTATTGTTACACTTTAGCTGGTCCACCCTGTATATAAAAGCCAAATACCACTAACTGATTCATCACGATTTCTCAAAAATTACTCAACGGATTGGATTGAAATTTGGTGTGTAGCTTCCTTTAGGGTCCTAAGTGCTCGCTAAGAAAGATATTAAAAAAATTCGAAATTTTAAGGGGTTTGGGGGGGGGGGGTCAAAGTTACTAAAAATTCCACCAAACGGATTGGAATTAAATTTGGTGTGTAGCTTCCTCTAGGGCCCTAGGTGCTCGCTAAGAAAGGTTTTCAAAAAATTTGAAATTTTAGCGGGGTTTGGGGAATCAAAGTTATTAAAAAAAAACATCGAATGGATTGGAATGAAATTTGGTATGTAGCTTCCTCTAGGGCCCTAGATGCTGGCTAAGAAAGGTTTAAAAAAAAAAAAATTACTTTTAGGGGAGGGGTTTGGGGGGGGGGGTCAAAGTTACTAAAAATCCCCATAAAGAAATACATAGCGTAATATATTTATTGATATATATTTTTTTGTTAATATACATTTAACTTTGATTTGTCTACCCGTGCAAAGCCGGATCGGGCAGCTAGTTATTTATAAAGTCACAAATCGTTTTATTCTAATAAAACTCACAGAATATTTGTTTTTATTAATAATAATATAACGTAATAATATATACACATTTATAAAATAATTAAAATTATATTTAATTAAGTTGACATAAAATCAAACCTAATTTTAATGGCTTTTTAAACTAAATCATTCATTAAATTAAATATTTTAGTTTAGTAAAGTTTGTATTCTGACAAGCATTTCATGATATTGTATACTTTTTATTAAATATTGACTGACACAGGCTTTAGCACCTACATAAAAACGATAACTATTGGTCGTTATTAGTTGTTAGAAAAAAAACCATTCTATTGGACGATTTGTTAGTTAAGGGTCTGCTGTAGTGGCGGCCATCTTGGATTTTTATCCCATTAGAGCAATGTTAAATTTCAAACCATTTATTTCGTTTACTTTTTATTATAACATTTTTTGCAAGGTCTCATTTTAAGCACAGTCACAATACGCATCCGTTTTGCAATTTCAATTTTTTTTAATGCTTTTGATTTGTTATGTAATTAACATTTTGTAAGTAAAAAGTTTGAATTTTTTTCCTAACACAATAACAAATTAATAATGATAAATAATTTGCAAACTAAATGGTGCAAACTAGAACTTTGTATGTTGCTGCTCTGTTCTAAATTATGGAAAATTGTACTTTTTAATAAAACATCAAAGCAGGTTGTTAATTAGTTAATGATTGGTATAAATAAGAAGTAGGTTTTTGAGGTTAGAAGTAACACATTTTGTTAAAAAGGTTAATTTGACAAAGGTTTTATAAATCTTACGGAGGCAAAATACAGTTTTAGTAAAATAAAAAAGGATTCGCTACAACGTTTTGACAATGTTTAATTTTTGCTGAAAATCGTTCATAAAATTAAATTATATCCGACGTGAGATGTTTGACTGGTATCAAGCATTCGTTATTTTAACTCTTAAAAATTTGCAGGTTTATTTTTGTAAACTTCTGTTTCCAGGTAGCCACAAAGAAAAATAAAAAAGGTATAAAGGAATTAAATCTGGTGAACGAGCTGGTCACTCGACAGTTCCTGTTTCACTTACAAATCCAAATCTTCCTTCAATGTAGTATCCAAAAAGTAAAAAATGGCAAAGTGCTAACGTGGCAAACAACTTGGACACCTTTTAAATACTTTAGAAGAGTTCCAAATATACAGATGTCACAAATTACACCCACAATGTATTTTGAATGACAAATTAAACTATTCATCTATAATGAAATATTTAATACAATCATCCCTCTCCATCAGCAAAGAAATCCAAACAGACCTAAATAAACATTGAACAACCACCTTCAGTTAGGTGGAATCCAGATTATGTAATAGAAGCACCCAGAAGCATCAATTTGATATTTGAATTTATATTGTTTTATACGTTTCAACGTTTTGGTGTGTTCGTGTGTGTGATGAGTAAAACAGTTTTTCATAATGTGTGCTATTTGTTATTAATCTTGACAAGTAAAAACATATTTTTACGCTTAGATTGTGGTAAATGAATAACTACAAACATTTTTGTAATGATCTGACGATGATGGCTTAGTTTCACCGAAACCGGTTATCAAAAGATAAATAAGGATTGTTAAGACGGAGAGAAAATTAAAGGTAATTAGTTTATATTAATTACATAACTTTATTCAAATCACCAATCCTGGTGGCTATAAGCATAATGCTTAAACATTGAGCTTGTGCATCCAAGCATGATACTTATGTCACCAGACAGTTACGCCGATTAATTGACCCGTGAAGGAACAATCGTCACTAAAAAATAATCGTCTCAAATAATGATCGCAGTTTCTGCTCACCACATTTACCTGAGTTCCACAAAATTTTAGTTTTCTTGATGATAAAACTTTTATTTTATAAGGATGAAACTTATTACGTTTGAGTATTTTGTGTACTGATCCAACTGATAAACCAGTTTTTTGTTCAACGCTACGAACTGACGGATGTAGTCTCCATTAATCGCTCAATGTGAAGATAGTCCTCTTGAATATTTACAACCTTTGGCATGTATGATTTTACTAATAAAGGGTAGCTGGCGATAAGTGTTTAAAATCATTTTTGGTAATAAAGTACTTAGAACCAGTGAAAACATAGTGTATATTTAATTTTGTTTGCTACCATTCTCTTGGACTATAAATAATTTAAGATTTCTTTAAAAAATTGGTATTTGTGCATGTAAAACTGCGTGTCTATGTATGTGTGTTTTGTTAAGTTTAACAACATTTTCAGAATTTAGATACAATTTCCAGCAGGAATGACTAAAATAATCGAATATTAATTATTAAAATTTATTGCTGAAAGTTAAAATTTGCAATCATTGTACAAAAATGAAGAAGATAAAAAGGTTTAAATCTCTCTAATGATTTAGTTTAGAAGGAGTCATACATCGTTAAAAACTTCCCCAGTATAAGTGCTCTTTCAAAAGCGGAACAGACGGAAGGTTGTATTAGGTACATCATTTGAAAGCTTTTAAACCAGAAAAGTTTTTAACGACATTTGACACCTTCTAAACTACATCAAAAGAGAAGTTTCATTTTTTTATCTTAATTTGTGTACAGTGAATACCAATTTTAACTGTCAGCGATAACTTTTAATATTTAACATTATTATATAATGATTATTTAAGTCATTTTTATTGAAAATTTTATGTAGCTTCTGAAAATAGTGTGAAACATAACAAAACATACGTCGAAGGTATCTACATTTTAGTCTTACTTCCTCAAGTGCCCATTTTTGAAAGAAATCTTAAAATATTGATTAATCCAAGAACATGGTAGTAAAAAAACAAAACAAATATGTACTAAGTTGTCAGTACTTCCAAGTGGTTTACCGAAAAATATTTTAAACTATTATGACCAGCCACTATGTATATAAATTTAATTCTTGGGCAAGTTTGTACATTATAAAGCAATATTTGTTAATGCTGTAAGACATATACCTATGAGTTTTGTGTTGTTTATTTCTAACTAACTTGTGCGAGTAAAAAAATAATTTTACTTTAAAATAATTTTTTAAACTTCAAAAATTGTAAATAATATATATGTATTTCCTTTCGGGTCTACTTCGGGTATGGGAGCCGAAATGTACATACACAAAGGACCGTACGGCGTACACACAGAAAAGATAATCACTGTCACTGGGGCTCTACTCTTCCAAACGAAGGTCTACGCAATACTTGCATGCGCAAAATACTGGACTCAGGGTTACGATATGTTCTGATAGTTAGGCTCTTATAAGGGCCATTATGGCTTCAACAACAACATCAAAGTTGGTCTGGGAATGCTAGTTACTGCTGGATCGGCTGGTGAGTAGTAGGCAAGTAAGACTTGTTTGGGTTCCTGGTCATGAAGAAGTAGAAGGGAAAGAAATAGCAGATAAACTTGCTAGAAGTGGAGCTGGAACTCCACCGATGGGCCCAGAACCGATTATAGAAATATCAAGAGCCTGTGGGAAAGAAAGCGATCAATCATAACACTTACGCTGATGGAGAGAGACGGTAAGAGGTCAGAGACAGGCACACGACTTCATTGATGGCCCTCCACCTCATGGGTTAGAGAACAACCCATTATGTCGAAGGTGTGGAGAGAAGGAGGACAATTCTTTCCTTATTGTTTGCGAATGTGACGCCCTTGTATCACGGAGGCAGAAATATCTGGGATACCCTGACACTAGCTAAATACGAGAGGAAGGCCCCGTAGGACTCCTTCGTTTTGCGAAAAGGGCGCGTTTGATGTGAACTGCTGCTTGAAATGGGGCCCAGAGGACCTGGTGTCAGGTCACAACCCTCTAATAATAATAATACATTCAGGTTTACTTTTTCTCGCCAACACACTATTTTAAACACACTAAATATCTATTTGCTTATATAACCTCTAAGGAAGTGCACAAAAGGAAGCAAGGTCAGTTTATACTATCTTTATATTCTGGAAGCCCCACAGAGTTAAAAGTAAATAATTTACAACATAGGTGTATTACAAAACTCAGTAACTAATTTACCAAAAGTAATAATTATTGAATATATTTGGTATAGACAAAGTATCTCATCAATTATTATTTCTAATTGTCTATTATTCACCAAAATTACATCAAACTAATTAGAGTGTACATGCCAAGGAATGGCTTGTTGTAGCAAATGCTTCATGTGGATGTTTAATAAAATATCAACAAGGAAAGTTCATAAAATACAAACTTTTTTAAAAACACTTTGTAACAATAAATTAGGGATGGAATATCAATAAGTATTAACAAACATATATAAATTGAACTAAAACATTGATTTAAACAAAGTTGTTAATCGATAAACAATTTTTTTTTAAAGTTGTTTTGAAAGGTCTTACTTGTGCAGTTTTGAAAGACGTAATTATAAAAACCTACACATTAACACTCAGTATTTAAAGCGTTATACAAAGAATAAATTTAAATTTCCGTGTTTTGTAAAATTGCTATTTTATTGTTATTTGCAGGAAATTTAAGATCGTTTATAAAGACCGAAACAAAAACCGGCCGGGCCCGTCAGAATATAAATGAAATTGTAATCAATTTAATTCACATTCACAAAATGTCATAACAGCAGGCTCTGATTATGACAACTTGACAATGAGAATCGTTCACCTAAAAATAACCCTAGAGTTTAATTAAATTAACGAGACTTCTGTGCTGATATAATCAAAAGGTAAACTTTGTTTGTTTCCATGTAATATCAGATATTACTGAATCTTTTCGGAAAAATGTTTCACTAGTGAATAGTTTTAACTTTAATAGGGGCTTTAATTTGAGTAATTTTGTATTAAATTAAATTCAAATGTTTAAAACTATGCAAATAAACGTTTGTACATTAATATTATATTTAAATTCAGTAGATATGGCAAATAATTAATATAAAATATATACACAGTTGACTGATCTAATCAATTTCAAAATACCATTATTGAAAAACACTTAGCAATCCCAGCTGTTTGTTTTAACCTGTAACATCAAGTTCCAACTGAATTCATATCTTTAACTTAATACACCTTAATGTCAATTTACTAAATATATAAGGCAGGGGAGTCCACAGGGGGGGGGGGGATGTCTATGAAACATACAAATTAGAAGTACTGCTAGATAAAATAAAATGTATGGCGTAAAGTGCAGAGTAAAAGCGCAAGCACTAAGTTATTTAACTTTCTGTAATACAGCCAGTCGTAGAAATTAAAATAGACCAAACCAAGGTTACACAGGCATAGAGTGTGAAAGTTACAATATTTTTTTCTCTCGTTGCCTACACTTGACTAAGAACCATATTGCTCTTAACTCTCAATAGGTTTGCTAAATCCTTTTATCTATAGTATATAATGTATGTTTTATAGTTAGTATTATAGTTATAACTACTGTTATAAAACTGTTTTATGTAAATGTGTGATTATAGTAGGTATATTACCTATAAATATAAAACTATACAAGATTAAATATGAGATGAGGGCTGAGAAGCAAAGAGGTACAAGTGACATTTTTTGAATAATCGAGTTAAGAGGAGCGCTGCGCCCTATCTTTTACCATGTTAACATATTTTCCTTTTTCTCAGGACCTATATAAGATAAACTGCTACTGTTTTTTTTATCTGAAAGTACAAGTCTTTGGCTTCATTCTGAACCAAAAACCTTTAAAATATGTATACTTTTAAATATTATACTAATTTTTATAAAACGTATTAAAAAAAGTAATTTAATATGATAATTTTATTTTTTTAATGGTAAATATTTAGTTTGTCATATATTTTATTGGTTCTACCTTAGAGGATGGGTATAATACACTAGCAGTAAAAATTTGAAAATGATATCTCAAATGAGTTATGAGAAAAGGTACATTTAGCTTAAGAAATGCAAGTTTTCGGCAAACGAGGAAAAAAAGCAATAGAAGCATATAACAAAACAGGTTTTATTAGCCTACCTTTGACATTTATTTTCAGTATAACCCTGGTCCATATGATGGCTTTTCTCCGTCTTCTTCCTCAAATTTGTCCTCAAGTCTTCTTTTTAGCAGGTTTTTATGCTGTCTTATCTTTTTTTCGAGCTGATCTTGTGCCTTCTCTGCTGCCATACACTAAGTTTTTTTCCAGGTTCAAGTCCACATTCCTCTAATACTTTGCAAAGAATCACTGCACCAAACTAGACACCATCATCATTAAAACTAGACACTGCCAAATACACACCTAGCCTAAGAGTTTTCAGCCTTACAAATGTTCCTTTGGAAATAAAACTCCAGATTACATTGTAGAGCGACTCATTACTATTCTGTGTTTTGCCCCCCAAACATTTTTGCAACAACCTGGTATCAGACAGATCTCTGAAAATTGGGTTAATAAATTCCATTATACGAACTGGCAAGTGGAAATGTTCCGCGTGATCATATGTTTTATTTTCCTTCATAGCCTTCCGGTACTTGCACCAAGTGTCGTCGCTGTCAGGATATAGACCGTGTTGAGGATTTTCATTAGATGATGATATGTGAAAAAATTCAGCCCAGACTGCCTTTTTCATATCTTGAACATTTTCATAGTTTCGCCTAATGGCCAAAACATAATAATTTTTAAAGTAGAAGAATGCCCGCATCGGTTAACCCTCCTGTGTCACCAAACGGTTTACCATCAGCAAGTTTCTTATTTGTCGATTTCAAATAACGAAGCCTGGACCCCATCCTCTTCTGCACATGCCCAATGCACTCTACCTTTTCTATATTAGTATCACCATATGGTTTACTTTCAAGCACTGCAGCATGAGCCTTTGTATCGCCGTCCCCTAGATATTCTGTGTAGTACAGTGTACAAATCCTTTGATCGCTTGAAAATGTTTATAGCACCAGTTACTTCCATGGCGCCACTTGAACCTCTAAAGTTACCTGAACAGTCAACATCATGCATATCTTCTAGTCTCCCCTTGCACAAGCAATATTTAGAAAAAAATTCGACATCTACAACTTTGCCTAGGTGATTAGAGATGTCGCAGAAACTACACCGTTTAGGGATTTGTGGCCTCTACGCTGCCACGAACCATCAACAGCTACTGCCATGTCAGTAGATTTCTCATTCAGATCAATAGTCTCTAGAACTGCTTTTGACAAAGAATATTTACAAACCTTAGCAGCATGAATATTCAAAACCTCCTCATATAAATGAAACCTAGCATAGGGTGTGTCCAAGTTCATAACGCTACACAGTTTGTCTGCTGCGATGCGACCCTTACCAATGTTGCGTAGGCCTAAAACTCCTTACATTTAGATCATGCATCTTATGATGTTTACTAGCCTTACTGAAATTACATTTTCACAGTTTTCAAATGTAGCAGAATTTTCTTCACAATTGTTACACTTCACTATAATTTCACAAGCCAAGCCGGAAATTCTTTTCTTTGAAAAAGTCAAAGATGATTGACAATCTTTGCATGTAGCAATTTTGTTTATTGATTGTTCTAGTTTTGACAAATCAACAATTGTAAACTCAAACTTATCTGCTATGTCCTTTTGATAGTAATCACAACCTTCACGCAGCTTTTTCAAAGATGAAGAAGTAGGCCTAAGTGGATGGTTGCTCTGGAGTTTCATAATTCCTAGCTAAAATTGTACTTTGATTACCATGAAACTTTCGTTTCTTGAATACTTTAGAAACACTACGAGGCATTTTACACGATAGTAAGTTATTATTTATACACTATGTATTATTACAAACTTAGCAATAACAAATTACACAACACTAAAGTGTACTTAGTAACACTGATACACATTATGTAAACATAACCGTAAACTCAGCTGTCAGTTTTAGTAAAAGTACAGACAAAGAGGAATAAACAAAGAGGAAAAAAACATATTCAAGCAAATCTATTACTATATCAAATGACTTTCTTTTATAAACATACAAACTCACTCTTACACTTCACTCAAGCGCTGGATTTTCAGACATGAAATCTTAAAAATGTACTCGGAAAAATTAAAAATAATTTGCGTTTGAAAAAAATAATGCCCATGTTTTTATATCATTTTAAAGAGGAGATTTCAGACTATAAGATAAAAGGAAAAAAATATCCCCAAAAAATAATTTTTCCCGTGCAGTGCTCCCCTTAAGTGCAGAAACTGGCTCTTCAACACTTTAAAATGTTTGTGGCCAAAGAATATGACTGTAAGTCTATCATGTGCTGAGATCTAGTGGCGAAAAAAACTACTTCGTAGAAGAGCTGTTTAACTTAGAAGCCAAGGGATACATGTGATGCAAGTCGCTTTACTTTACGCAGGTAATTTACTTGTAACCTATGTTTTATTACATAATTTCTAATTCTTGTTAAATTTAATGTTACTATTACGCAAATTTCGTATTTCCTATGCTAGCAGCTGAATTTTTATTTTTTATTTTTATAGCAAAAATGTAAGCACTTTATTTTTTATTTTTGAACCTTTC
>JAGFPH010011755.1:16287-33161 GCA_018207615.1 Philaenus spumarius | reverse complement strand
ATTCAATTTCCCCAGAATCTACTTGAATTTATTTATTTAATTTAATTGAATTTATTTATTATTTTGCAACAAGGGATTTATTTAAGATTATAAGTAACAATGATTGTTTGCCACTTACAGAACACAAGAAGTTCGACTCGTTATCGATTCTGTTTGTTTGAAGCACTTTAAAGTTGTTCTCCTTGGTCCCCAGAATGGTTTCTTCGGTTTACAGTTGTCTTCTCCTGGACTTTATTAGAGTTGTCCTCTCCTTGTTTATTGTAGTATCTCTTGGCAAGATAGGCCGTTTATATGGATATTCTTCTCCCGAAATTATCACGACCAAACTTTGCTTTAGGCCGGAGCTAGTACGTAACGCACACCGTAACTTGTCACACTTCAACCTTCTCTAAATACTCTCGGAGCTCGGTCAGCTGTTTACTCGTTTGCGGTTCGTCCTAAACTGATGTTAGAGTGGATGCAAGCTGCTTTCCTCAACTTTTTTCTTGTCAAACGAGCATCTTCCTCTAGGTGACAAGAAATTCTGATTTCTTGCTTTAAAAATATATTTTTTGGTTTTAATATATTCCCTGATTTATTTGATGAATTTTGGTACCTTTATTTCCTGTTGATTAGGCCTAATTTAATTATTATCTTCATTTATTGAATTACGGTATATGCTCTATTTTGTTGTACGTAGTACTTCCTATGACGTAACTTCCTTCTAGGTGCTTTGGTCTTGAGTTCATGTCTGTGCCTGTCGATTAGCAATTTTGGCTTTGATTTCATCCAAACTCCATAACTTCATTTGCGTGGTCGGATTTTGATTTTGTTGACTTCTATGGATTGGTTGACGTTTTCTGGTTTCTCTGGAATTCGAATGGCGTTTCTACTCCTCTTCATTCTTGATTTATGGACTTCGTTAGTTTTGTTTAAATTTTGAAATTTATTTCTTGTAAATTTGAAATTTTCCATTTTTTCTTGCTTGTATCTTCTTCGGTTGGTCTTGAAACGCGCTGATCTGGTGTTGGATTTTTATTAGCTTGTTTGGTTGTTTAATTATTCAGCTTTTTGTTTCTCTAATTGCCTTCGTTTGGTTTTCGACGTTTCATTCCCCCCATTTAAAGCTCTTTTCATATCTCACATGGCATTACAATTTATTACACATATATATATCCTATTTTATCAATATTTCCCTTTTATTATTCTCCCTTGTATTTATTTTAAATTAATAAAGTTTTTTATTAATTTATTTTATTTTTACAAAACTACTTATTTATTTATTTTGAACTTTGGCTTGATTATGCCCTATTATTTACCCTATTAAATTCTATTTTTCATGATTTAATTACATTTGAACTTTACGAGTTATTGGCCATTTTATGCCCAAGAATGACTTTAAACTTTATTTTTTAGCTATTCAACTTTATAACTTTATATTTTTTATTACTTTATTTTCTTAACCCTTTTTAACTCTACAAATTACTCTACTTTGTTTTTGGATTTTATTCAAATTCTGCCAAATCAATTTGTTTACGCTTACATTTTTGTCTATAACTTTTTAACAAATTATCATAACAAAATTATTTGTATTACTCCTTGCTTATTTAACTCTACTTTCAACAATCTCTTTTAAATCTAATAATAACAACTTTTTTTAATAATATTACAAACCACTATCTTTTCAATGTTAAATCATTTCAACCAAATTTAGACAAGAAAGGACAAGTCTCTGCCTGTCAGATCCTGCAAGTTTTTGGCTCGATCTTGTCGCTAAAGCATACGTCATCGTCTGTACGTATTCTACTAACACAATTCTAGTTAATTCTTCAAAATTATTAATAAAGACTCTGTTCACAATGGAAACTACTTTTTTATCTTAATTTTGGGCTTTTTTAGTCACCCTTTGGCTTTAATCTTTTGTTATTATGAATTTGAATTTATTTTAATTAATGTAATTAATTAACCCCAATTGAATCGGTCGATTGGCCGCTTCAACATGTTGGTTTTATAAGTCGCTCGGATGAGTTTGTTAGCAAAAAAAATTTTTTACATTACCATATAGCCCGTCTGGTTCCCTTAAAATCGATCAAAACGTGAAATACTATAAAAGTACTCGGTTCAAATCCACATAGGGGATTTTAGTGTAGGAGCAGCTTCTGATCCGACAACGAATTAGAAACAAACAATAGCATTCATTTCCTAGATTTAACCATAATTAGAAATATCAACAAATTCAATTTTAAAGTATATAGGAAACCAACACAGACAGACATGCAACATCTAATCATCCTCATAACCACAAAATGGCAGTCTTTTCCAGCTTTGTACACAGAGCCCTCGCCGTACCCATGAATACATTTGATTATAACCAAGAAATTAATATAATAAAACAGATCGCAGTTTCGAATGGCTACGACCACAGAATAATTAATTGACAAATTAGTGAAGAGTAAAACTAAGATGTGCAAACCTACCAATAAAAGAAAAAACTAAGTATATCAGCACGGAATTCCATGGAATATTAGAGAATGTCGCAGGAAGGATATTTAAAAAACAAGGTTACACTTTAGCATTCAAAACAGGAAATAATTTAGGAAATGCATTAAAACCTAGAAATAAAGAAAAATGCCCATTCAATGCAATGCGGCGTATATAAAATATCCTGTGACAATTGCCCTAAACACTATATTAGTCAAACGGGAAGATCGTTAAAAACCAAATTTAAAGAACACTTGCCGAAAAGAACACTTGCATGGCCACGTTGTTGTATATGTTCTTCTACTGAAAGCAACCGGCGACGGCAACACAACTTCAACTGGGATCACTCAACTGGAGTTTCTTCTAGATTTTCAGAGTGTTTAAACTGGAAGAAACTCAAATTGAGATATTTAGGTCACTTGTTAAGATGTTATCATCCGAGGAGGAGGCAGTTGTAGTTTATTTTTTAAACAAAAGAAAGCGAAGAAGGTTACCAAAACGGTTTAATGCAAGTGGCATGCTTTACATGAATTGGAATTGTATCCTGACAAGTTCTTCAATTATTACCAAAGAGCAAGGATAGTTATGAAATACCTTAGTGTTTTCTTGTTGTTCAGCAGTCCACTACACACAAGGTGACCTTAGTGTAGTATTTTACACTAAGGTGGCCAGTTTACAGAGTTGTGACTGGAGTTGACTCCTTTGCTGAGTCACTCAACCGTTGCATCAACGTCGCCTTTGGATCGCTCTAGTATAATTATGCGCATTAAACTGTACGTTTTATACTGAAGCAACTCAAGTTTCAGTTGCGTTCCCTTTGCGTTGCCGTCATCGGTTGCTTTCAGTATAGCCCAGGCAATGAAGGGAAAAAATAGGCCTTTGTTGGAAGTAATTAGTGAAAAGCTGAAATTTTGTCAGATGTTATAATGATATAAGAGGAGTATTTACACAAAATTATCCGCCCCTCCCCCTCTTGCTTCCGCCCCTACCCCCATTAAAATTCACTTTTGAAAGATTTCTTTATTTTGTCAATATATAAGAGATAAACAGCGATAGAAACATATTTATTTCGTTATTTTAATCCTTATAATATTATCTATCAAAAATGTTCATATCGTTTAAGCTATAAAATTATTATTTACCGTGTGTTTTTAAATTTAATGTTACAATTTTAACTTTTTTATTACAATAATTACATTTTTAGCTATGTTTTATTAATATGAGACAAGTTATAACAAAATTGCACAAATAAAACTTTTGGGGTATTTTTCAATCTTTAAAATGATATAAGTTTTATAAATTTTAAGTGCAGACAGTTGACATAATTGGCCTGACAAAGGAAGACGGCGTGGGGCGCACGAGTCCTCGCGGGCCGGATCAGCGCGTTGGCATATCAGCGGTCAATCTGCAGCAAAGGCCTATTGTTTGGACTTTTATTTGTATAGCTGGTCTAATTATGGGTATTACGATTGTAAAATTGACGTCAATATTTATTTTTTATTCATTTTCCAGAATTTGTTATTGCATTGATAAACGCACAATAGTACAGTCAAAATAGGTATTCAATACTCACCAAATAAATAAAAAAATTAGTTCATCGATGCAATTTTGTTTACTATATAATTTGCTAATAGAATTCAAGATCTGATGAGTCCCTAAGTGTAGCAATGGTGGAACATGGTTTTTGTGGGGGGCAAAGGGGGGGGAGGGCGCAAAATAATCAATGTTCGATGATTAAGGTCATGAGGGGTATAGTTTTATAGGTTTTTCTGCACGAGAAAACGATTTAAAGAACTTATATGTCGATAGAACCACGTATTGAGGAGTTTTTATGGTATTCATGACATAACATACAGTAATTTTACATTTCAGAAGTACTAACATTTAAGTTATACTCTTAAACATACAAACAAGTAACATGTAAAATTAAATATTGTACTAAACGTAAGTCTAAGACAATTTATTATAATTTATTTTATTTGAATTTTATTCTAGTTAATATTAAAGTATAATTATGCGTGTATGTTGCCGTTAAGGCAGGTAAAATAAGTAAAACACACAAAATAATTTTAGGATAGGCCTAGACTGATGAAAAAACACATGTTTCTTGAATGCATTTACGCAGTCATTACCATAGAAACCAATTGAATACGGTAAAATAACTAAAAACAATTCCAGCTTAGTACGAAATAATATTTTTTCTAGTTACGCCTAGACTGAACCAAAATAAATAAATAATGTTTATTGTAGATTTACTAATTAGCTGTAGGATCTATGAAACTATAAATCAATTTTTAGTATTTCCAACTTTTAGGTTAGGTTTTTATGAAAGTGTAGATCTTAGCCCTGCTGACTGCGCCACGGTTTGTTGGCTAACCTGCTTGATATTTCATTTAATGTTATGAAGCTAACTGTTTTGTATATGATAACGCATCATATCCTAGTGCCTATTGTTTCTTAGAAGATGTCCATGAACTCATACCGAAACCCTTACAAGTTTTTATGGAAGCTGTGGTATCGAAAAAACAAAAACAAAAACAGAACCGTGAGTCCTTGAAGAATAAAACTGATGTACTTTCCCATTGCTTGATATCACTGGTAAAGCCAAGATCTTTTTTGTCTCCAATTATGTTAGGCATAATCTCCTACATTCATCAGAATATAGGATCAAAAACTCGAATTACGTTATTATCAAACTTGGGGATGTGCTCTTCCTATCATGATGTCAAAGTGTTGGAAACCTCAGTGATAATGGCTCCAGAAGCTGAAATAAAAGCTGGGTCATTTGTACAATTCGTATTTGATAACTGTGGTTTTAACGTCAATACGATTGACGGATCTGGCACATTTCACAATATGGCTGGTATAAAATGTGTGACCCCTGCAGACTCTATTGTTAATTCCAGAGATAGAATCCTCAAAGTAACAGGAATGAAACAGTCACAGTTGATTGAGAAGAAAGGAGTTGTGCAAGTGAAGCCAATAAACTATCAAACCTAATCAGGTCTACCCCATTTTAAATTGATTGATCTCAATATGCTGTTGATAACGAATGTGTACGTTGATACGCCTTCCCCATATGATGTAGTGTGGATGCTAGATAAATTTTGAATATCAAAATATTTCCAGGAAGGCAAGGATTGCTTGAAAAAGTAACTAGCAATGAATGCAGTGATAGTTCCAATATTCTTACAGCGCCTTTCATTACGGCGCCACCAAGTGAACTCGACACTATTCACACAGCATTACTTATGGCTGCTGATGCTGGTGTAAAAGGAGGATTGGAAAGAACTGGAATGACATTTGATCTGCCACTATATATGAATGCACTGGAGGTTGTATTAGCTGCACCACATCAGTCGCCTCTACAGAAGATTGTTCCTAGAATTGAAGGTTTCAATTTTATCATGTCATTCCTCGGGTGTATTGGTTGGTTACGTAATGGCTGATGCTGGGCTACAAGAGCTACTGTCAATTGTGTATGCAGAAAACACAACCAAATATATACTTTCAGGACACGCATATGCTCATGCAGTACGAGCTCACAACTTAATGGCCACTGCTTTATGTAACATGATATTAAAGGAGTTAGACATTAACACAAATGAACGAGATTCAGTGCTGAACGTGATTAACTACATAAAAGATTACCATTCGGGGAGAGATACAATCATGTCTAATGCAGCTGTACTTAATGACACTTTAAAACTGAATAAGAAAATTAAACAAATGAAATAGCGCGTGCCAACAGCGAAATTATGGGTTCAGTACATAGAGATGGTGTGACACTTCTCCGACATTTCATAGAAGCAGAGAGAACCGGGAATTGGAATTTTCATTTTAGTACTATCAAACTTATGTTGCCATACTTTTCAGCAAGTGGTCACTTCCACTATGGGAAAGCATACTACATATATTTGCAACAGAATTACTCATCAGGCTACTTCACTATCCTCCGTAAAAACCAGTTTTACAGTGGTTCATCACCAGACATGGTCATTGAGGAAACTGCTAACCATGAGTTCTAAGTGAAAGGGGTATAGTGAGAAGAGGATTCACGGATGAGGTCTTAAGTTTATATGTTTTGAGGAAACCTGCATTTTCACTAATAACAGAATCATTAGAAGATTTTTCGGGCATTACTTCCATCAGCTCTGAACAGCATGTAGACGCTCGTGAAAGTAGAATAATAAGAGATGGCAGAGATGTGGAAAAACTGCAGGAAAGGTTGGAACTGAGAAATCCTTTTGCTAACACATCAAGGTATTCTACTCCCAGTGAAAACTAGTACCTTAGAACCTGCTCCTGAGGCTGTTCTAAATCTTGTTTCATGCTCTTGTAAGGGGAACTGTTCCACACAACAGTGCACGTATATAAAAAGTGGGGTAAAATGTTCTGCCATTTGCAAAGTATGCGCAAATGACACCTGCCGATGCCGGTTTTAGCCAGTACGGGACACGGCGGAACCATGGGTGGTCGATAATGGAACGGCCCTAATAACTTAGGATAAGGAATAATCCCCCGAACCTAAACTGGCTCTCCTAATAAAAAGAACATTACAAATTGTATAAACAAAATTTCAGCTTTTCACTAATTACATCCAACAAAGACAATTTTTTTCCCTTTGTTGACTTGGCTAAAAGAAATCATATTGTGTGTTTATCAATGCAATAATAAATAACGGAAAATAAATAAAAAATGCAAAAATAAAATAAAATAAATGTTTATCTAAATTTTACCATCATAATACCCATAATTAGACCAGCTATACAAATAAAAGCCCAAACAATAAGCCGTTGCTGCAGAATTACCGCTGATATGCCAACGCGCTGATCCGGCCCACGAGGACTCGTGTGCCCTGCGCCGTCTCCCTTTGTCAGGCCGATTATGTCAACTGGCTGCACTTAACATTTATAAAACTTATATCATTTTAAAGGTTCAAAAATACCCTACAAGTTTTATTTGTGAATTTTTTTTATAACTTGTCTCATATTAATAAAAAATAGCTAAACATGTAATTATTGAATTAGAAAAGTTAATACTTTAACTTTAAATTTAAAAATACACGGTAAATAATTATTTTATAGCTTAAACGATATGAACATTATAGATAGATAATATTATAAGGATTACAATAACGAAATAAATAAGACTCTATCTCTGTTTATCCCTTAGATATTGATAATATAAAGAAGTCTTTCAAAAGTGAATTTTAAGGGGGGGAGCAAGAGGGGTAGGGGCGGGGACTTTTCAGAAAATATTCCTTATATAGTCAACTAATATCCATGAAAAAATCAGCTCTTCACTAATTAGTTCCGACACAAACCTTTTATTGACTGGGCTAGTATAAACCCAGCCTAACTGTTGTTTTAGATGCTGTGTTTGAACAGAGATAACCAATTGTATCGTTAATGAAATGAGTTGCAAAATTAACTTTTCAAAAAGTAGGATATCAAAGATACTTTTATGGGAAGTATAAATGGTTTATTCGTCCAATAAGTAGAGACGTTGTCCATTATTTGCTTTGTGGACAACGAATAAGTAGGTGTTGATATCAGTGTAGGAGTAAATTGTATTTATTAAATATTCGGCGTAGTTTGATTTATGTTTATGGGGAACGTATTTGTATGGTGTATAACCTTTCAAACTTTGGGATCAAGATCTGCTCTATTATAATATTATAATAGGGAATAAGCCTATAATATTTGTCCCAATTATTTCATGTGAGTTTGTAAACTCCACTATTTCCGTATTAATTTTTGGTGACGATCTGTTGTTGAATTCAAGAAATTGCCTAAGTTGTTGGTGTTGCAGTAAGCAATATTGAAGCTATGTTTACGAAATATATTGTGTGTAGTCGATCTAATAGTTGGTTATATTTTGTAGTTACATGTTTGTTTTCTTTTTTCACTTTACGTTTGAATCTGTTATTACGATAGTTTATATACCAGTTTGTCTGTTATTTTTACTAAAGTAAAATTGAGTTTGCTGTTTTTTTTATGACTGATATTTTGTGTTTAAGGTCAGTTTTTCTCATAGGTATGTTGAGTGCCCCATAAACGAAACTGTTAACGGTTACGGACAGCTAGTTTGTGTGGTTGGAGTGATTAGAACTACTGTGTGATCTGTTTGTGTTGGTTTTCTGTAAATTTTAAATGTGTGTTTGTAGATGGATATTGTGATATCGATATAGTTTTGTTATTTGTTTAGATAGCAGTAGTTGTTTTTTATTACAGTATTTAAAAACATCTTTTATATCGTGATATTATATTTTTCATGAATCTCAGCCAGCTCTCAGTGATTATTAATTCTTGTAATTAACACTATTCATTTAATATAAAGAAACATGAAAGTATTTTCAATATCATTTAATAATATATAACTACATTAATTGCATATAAAACCAAGTTCTTATTTTTAACTGAATTCAGCTCATATTTTTTTTCCAGAAAGCAAATTGTGTTATGGAGAAGATGAAGAAGATTTATGGCGGGTTTGTCAATATCGATGCGTAAGTAAATAAAGATTGATTTAGCTTGTTTAAAGACTAATTTAAGTATTTGTGATTTTGTTTCAGTTCAGCGGTTTTATTTAAACTATGACCTTGGTTGATGTCACTACGAAAACTAATTTGCATGTGTGTTGCTTCTTTGAATTTGAAGTTATGTTTTTGGTTTGTACAATGATATTAAGTTATTAATATTTTAACAGTATAATAGCTAGTAATTTTTATTAGTTTGAATTTGTATCTAGAATAAATGTAGTGCTTAAAAAAAAAATGTATAACATTTTAATTTTAAATTGAAAAAATGTATGTATTAAATAAATAAATTTCAAGTAGTGTATATTGATATTTGTGAGTTGGTTTTTAACTACAGAATAAATTTTATTTATAATTCTTTGCTCAATGTGTTCAAGTTTTTAAAGTATTATTCTTTCCTTTGATTTTAGTTTTTTATTCTTGCTATGGGAATTTCCTTATTTTATTTTAATGATTTTAAGATGTATACAGAGAAAGAATGAATAAATTTAATCAAGTAGTGTGATATTTTCTTTTTAGTTTACATGAAGTTTATAATGTAGCCTACTCATTGGACCAGATGCTTCTGACATTGAGAGCGTTGAGTGAAGAGACATGTACAATTCAATTTTCTTGACAAGAGGACACTTTTATAACTTTTGTATTTTGTGTATCTTTTTACAAAGATTTTTTTGATAAAAGTTTGTTACTAATTTATAACACTTATGTGATTTTGTAATGAAAATACCAAAGTTTATAATATTTGTATGATAGTATAATGTCTTTATACCTATATGATTTGTTTCTTTACCTTACTGAACAAAAAGGGTCCAATTCTTGATGGTTCAGACGCAAACTATTTTATCGATTTGAACTCAAGAAAATTAAGGTGTTATCCCTAATGTAATTTATTCTTATAATTAAAAAACAAAATAAAAAATAAGGATCAACACAAACATTTATAATTGATTAAAAACAATAAGAACAAATAGTTCGTCTGTCCCCCCTCCAATAAAAAATCATTACATGTTAAACAAATATGAAATAAAAATAAATATAAATTTGGTAAAAATATAGCTCTACAGTCTATAGGGTCTTATCATACCTAAAAAATCTAGGCCATTTCACTTAAAAATTAAATTGTAATACAAAAATTGAGAAAGTTATATTTTCATCCAATATTTCATTACATAGATGTTCAATGAGTACTGTGGTGAATTTAAACAATAAGAAACACTGAAGCCCCAACCACAAGTTCGGTGAATAAAACTACACAAATAAACTGAAACACATTTATTGATATAGCTATTCTAGTTCCCTGATGTACATTTCAGTAACCAAGTTACCATCATCGGAGAGTTCTAAATCTAAACTAAACCTAACAAGAATGAAACATAAACTAAACAGACCAATACTCCTCCTTTCCCCACCTTAGGTAGATCAACCAATCATGAGTGACCACGCCAAGGACATTCCAAAAAGCCAGGTAGAAGCGGCTAACGGTACTTGTCCCTGTCCTTGGGAATGGCCTTGGGAAGGAATTTAATAATTCTTTTATCTGTGCCCATACCCAACCCTCCCTCTCAGTTCTGGTCTAGTTGTCTAGTTTGTTTACTGTTTACTTCTCTGTGCTCTTCCACTTTTCACTTGTGATGACAGTTTTTGTGATTTTGTTTACTTTTATGTTACGTGTTACCAAGAATAGCGTCGGTTACTACAATATTAGTTCAAGACATTCGCTTGTATGTAAGTATAAAACTTGTAGTAGTTGTAGTTTAACACATACCGTACCGTACATAAGAAACCTTCACTTCGAACAGATTTGTGAGACTTTTGCGCTTAGAGAAAACATAGATATATCTTTACAATATAATATTTTGAGATTTTGCCCCGAGATGGCTCCTCAGCCTTGTATTTGTTAGTTTATAAATCCATTCAAAAACGTTTTCGCCTATGGTTTTAGATATTGATGGCTGAGGCTTAGGCCAAACAGCCTAAAGTAAAAAAAACTCGTAGACGCAATACGATAAAAGTTATATTCTTCCAAAACTCCCTGTTTCTATTAGAACCATTTCGAGCTAACACTAACAAGATACAATAACTTGTACAATGAGTTATAAGATTATAAATCACTGCATTCTGTTAAAAAAGACAATAAAGTAATAACTTAAAAATAAGATTTATTTTTAACTGTGGAATTTTATAGCCTACGGCCTACCTTGTTTTCGTGGTTGGTAACATTTACATAAAACCACCAATCTAATCATATTTATTACCTAAGTATAGGTTGAAAAAATGTATTAGTAAAATAAGTCAATAATATTTATATCAAACAAATAAATAAACATTTATCATTCAAGTATTTATGTACTGTATATGTTAGGCCTTAAATTACATTGATTTTAGCCTATCTTGATTTCATTTAAGGCCTAAAATTTTTAATTTAATATATTATATATTACACCAAACACTTTTTTAACTCGATAAATGTGTATAACTATAAGGATTATAAAACTGTAGGCCTATTTGTTAAACATTTTTATTTATTTAAGTTATTATATATTTAAAGAAAGATACAAATATTATCTTTTAATTGCTTTTTATTTCATATTGGTTGATCAAATCATTCAGAAGTTATTAATATTATAGTGAACAAATAATTAATAATCAAATATGTTTATATGTTCTACGAAGATCTACGAATGTTTCCGAAATTATACGAATAGATATTTCTTCTTTAAATTTATATAAACGATTATTGATGATAAAAGGTTGTATTTATATACAGTTTATAACCTCAAAGCTCAAAGCAAATCGTCTAAAGTATAATATCATATTTATAGCCTATTAGTTCTATAACTCATATTTAAAAAAATTAAACTTCACCAAAATTATAATGATTGAAGTTGTAAACATAACCCCAAAGTATAAACTATGCTGGGTTTTGTAATATATTACAGATGATGGGTAAAATCAGCTGTTATATTGTACAAGAAATTATAATGTTTGCAGTAGTTAACATAACCCCAATATATTATAATCTACGCTGGATTTTGTTTAAGTATTACATAATATGATCGGTGAAATCAGCTGTTACATTATATGTTACTCACGTACGTAGTAACGATAGCTAAGGTAAACTAATAAAATAAAACGTATTTAATTAACAACCATGTTTTTGAAGTTATACTTCATTAGGGGAGTTATAAAAAAATTATGAGAATTATCAAAATTCACATGTAGGCCTATGCGTGCGCACGGGACTTCCAATAGATGATTTTAAAATCCCGTTAGCTAGAAAAATATCATAATTATGTTCTTGTATACACTATACATTCAATCAGTGAGAGGTTTCTCAACAAAAATGTTCGTTTCCAATACACATTTGTATGTGTTTCACTACTGAGAGGGTTATTCTTTTGTAGTTCAGTAAGTTTTATACAAATAAATATAAAGTATA
Source organism: Philaenus spumarius (assembly GCA_018207615.1). Lineage (NCBI taxonomy): Eukaryota > Metazoa > Arthropoda > Insecta > Hemiptera > Aphrophoridae > Philaenus > Philaenus spumarius. The sequence continues at coordinate 20,721 of JAGFPH010011755.1, read as the reverse complement.
TTGTCAACAAATTATATTCTGCTTAATAATTATATACAGTAGTTAGTGACATTGAGTATTGGTGAATATTATTGAAATCATTCCATAGTTGTGATTGTGAATATTAGTGGTAAACATTTTGTTTGTAAATTGTTGAAGTTATACTTCTTTGTTCTGTGATAGGGATGCGCATCGATATTCGATGTTTTCAAAATATATATATTTTGGTTTCGTTTCGATGTTTTTTCACATCGATGGTGTATGATGATGTTTTCTACATACTCTTGTTTAATTAATGCCTAGGTTTGATATTTTCGATTCTATAATATAAATTATCGTTTTGAATGCTATTAATTAGTTTACAAAAATACAGTTGCTTTCCATATTTATTCCGAATGTAAGACAATATAAATAAATCATTGTAAAAGGTTTAAATTTGTTTTATAACATATAAAAAAAGTAATCGTTGTTTTTTTGCCGCCGATGTTTTTTATAAAGATATTGTATTAATTATTTGTGATTGTAAAACTGCTAGGGTCTACATAATTTGAAAAATTAATAAGATTTGCTATCACATTTTATAATTATTGTTATGACCAAAATCATTAGCTTTTTTATCCAGTCGATGTTTTTATTTTAGTTATACTGGTCTTGTAATTTCGTCTATTCGGTATAACGAAATCGCCTTATATTAATAGTCCTTATTTCATGTGAAACTACTGCCAACTGTCGTTATTTCCCATTCTTCTTGAGAAATGTTAGCCTTCTAAGAAAACGTTTTTGTTCTGTCTAACTTGTACAGAACAAAACGTGTACCTATAACGTGTTCAGTAAAATCATTGATGTTTCGTTTCGAGAAAATAAAAATTTTATATTAATATAATAATACAATATTATTCAAAGAAACATATAATATTATTAAAAAACTTCTTCAAACTCTTTATTAATATTTCCAGTGGTGTTTTATATTAAAATTTTGCGTTGAAAATTTTGTATATTAAACAATATTCAAATAAACTTATATTAGCGTTAAAACTTCGTTCAACTTTTATTAATATATTATGTTTCGATGGACGTCTCAATCTTCCCCTAAACTTAATATAAGAAACAACAGAAAATTAAAAAAAAAGAGAATGAAATAATACAGCCTCCATGGGTCTGCTCGTTTTGAGGCTGCAAGGCTGCATATCTCTCAACTAAAAGACAAGAACAAAAAAGAAACAGAAGTCAAAATTTCGCTAGAGACTAGCGAGTTTTTTTCTTTGTAGTTTGGTAGTACGTAGATACTTGTATATGCCCAATCAACGAGAGGTTTCACAACATTTTCAATAGTACACTCTTGTGTGGTTACACTAGAGACTAGAGAGACTTTTCTTCTTTTGTAGCTCGGTAAATTTTATACAAATAATTAAGTAATAAACTTTCAGTATTTATTCATGTTTAACCGTTTAATCTGTTATTGTTGTATTTTTCCGGTAATTTCCGATTGTTATCATTCTTGGATTTTTAAATTATAATAAATTATTAAGTACTTGTTTTATTTTATTTAAGTATGTGCTACAAAACTATTTCTTGTTTTTTTTATATTTGATTTAAAATGAAGGCTAAGCGTTATAAAGTGCAATTCTGTGAATGCAAGTTGGTTTTTAATAGTGATTATAAATCAACACATGAAAAAACCAAGCATGGAGGAAAAAAATGTTCCATCCAATCAATAGGAGCACCAGCAAACCCTTTTGAAGCTGCTGCACATAAAAAAATCAAATTGGAAAAAGGATTACCAATAAATACTAGTTTAGATTCCCATGTTCTTTATAAAACTCAAGCTGCAACTGCAAGTTCACCAAATGTCTGTCCTAATTTTGAATCTGAAAACACTATAGTTGAAGATGGATCAAGCTATACTGAGATGGACGTCAATGATGGCAACGAAGAAATAGAGCTTGAACGAGTAGGTAAAGAGGAGGAACAAACAGGATTACATTTACAGAGGCAAACAAACTTAAATAATATTTTGGACATGTCTGGAACTGCTGTTTCTACTTCCTGGCCTTTGTTAATGGGTACGTTTCAGAATTTAATAGACAAATTTCAGTATGCTAAAGACATTTTCAATAAGTATTATTCAAGTGATGTCATAAGTGAAAAAATTTCTACTATAGAAATATTAAATGTTGTGGCTTTAATTAAGGATGCATCTGATAACACCACAGACGTTGGAAAGAACTTACTAACTAAACTTGAAAATTTTCAAAATAATTTTATAGTCAGTGACAGTGATGACTCGTCTGAAGTTGTTAGCCATGATCCATCACAACGGCCGAGAATATTAAATGAAAACCAAAAAAATTATTTGATCAACCTAGGTCCATATCAACCGATCCTTGCGCGTTTTCCATCAGATGGAAAAAATCGATTTTTGGCGAAATGGTACAAAGAGTTTGAACATCTAGAATACAGCACTACAAAAGACGCATCTTTCTGCTTTGTATGTTCGTTGTTTCCAACAGGTGTAGGAAGATAAAAAGGAGAAGAAGCGTGGATTTCAATCGGTGTTAAAAACTGGCAAAAAATGAAAAGTCAAGGAAAGCACAAAATAGGAAAATTACAGCAACATTTTGGGTCAGAGGCTCACAAATCTGCTTTGTCTGATTATTGTAACTTTCTTGTGAAAACTGGACATATTGATTACCTTATTGATAAGAACAAGAGATTGGCTATGATTGAAGAAGAAAAACTGAACGTCCAAAACAAGATGGTTATACAAACTTTGAGAGACATTTGTAAGACCCTTGGTAACCTAGGATTAGCTTTTAGAGAATCTGATTCTGATAATGAAGGTAACTTTTGTCATATTGTCAATCTTGTCTCTCGCTACAACCCAATCTTAAGAGCATGGCTAAACGACAGACTTCTAAGACCATATAAGGTTACTTACTTAAGCCCAACTTACCAAAATGAATTAATTAACCTAGTTGCAACTGAAGTAAGGCGTTTGATAGTTACTGAAACAAATGAATCACCCTTTTCCTCTGTAACGGCAGACACCACCCCAGATGTATCACACAAAGACATAATGTCCATTGTAGTGCGAACTGTCAGTGATGAAGGAGTTTCAAGAGAAAGGTTGGTGAAATCTGTTGAATGTTGTGACAAAACGGGAGAAGGTATGGCACAGCTCATATTGAATGAAGTAGGAATTGATTCATCAAAGATGGCCTTTCAATCATATGATTACGCCAGTTCCATGTCTGGAAAGTTCAAAGGAGTTCAAGCTAAATTGTCAACATTACTGGGCCACCAGGTACCCTATGTTCCTTGAAAAGACCATAGGACTAATACTTCACTTGAGCATGCTTGCAATGTGTCAGTCAATGTCAGAGAACTTTTCAATGCTCTTGAACAGCTCTATGTTTTTTTTTCTTCCAGTACAAAAAGATTCAAACATTTCAAAGATAAAATAGAAAACATTGACAGGGCAACCATTTTGACAAATCTTTCAAAAACTAGATGGACTGCTAGAGCTTCTGCTATAAGAGCCTTTGACAAATCTCTTGAAGCAATCCTGGATCTCCTCCAAGAAATTTCACAAGACAAGACATTAGATTCTACCACCAGAACTAAATCGTTTGGACTGTTTAAGAAGATCAATTCCTTTGACTTCATTGTAACTCACTATTTTATGAAGAATATTATTGACAAGATAAAGATATTGACAGAGACTTTAGAGAGTCCAAATTTTAATGTTATAGATGGAATATTTGTTATTGAAAGCGTAGCAAAAGGTCTTCTGAAAATTTGCAATAACGACAATGAAATGAATGATCTCATTGAAAGTGCAGTCATATTTTGTACTAAGCTTGGCATTGATTCAGAAACTGATTTCAAAAGACACCATCGGATAGAAAAGCTTGACATGAAAAGCTTTTACAGGAAAGAATTCAAGGAAGTGCTGAATACCCTTGCCATTGGACTTCTAGACAACTCCAAAGTAATAAAGGAATTATTCACCCCAATTAATGAAATCTTCAGATTTCCTCTAGAAACAAACAATATTAACAAAGATACCATTGAAAAAGCCCTTTCAATGTTTCCTCCAGGATCTAAAGACGACAAGCCAGATGTTTCCTCCCTCCAGACTCAGTTGGAAATACTTTTTTATATTTGCAATGGCAAAACAATGGCTTCAACTGAACCAGCTAGAAATATGACTGACGTTCTTAAACATGCTGTCAAAGTAAAGAACCATTTAAGGCAAGCACACAAGTTTTGTTTGTTTGTTGCTACCGCTGCTTATGGAGTTGCAACAAATGAACGTGTTTTTAGCCAATTAAAAATTGTAAAGTCAGACCTTCGAAACAGAATGGCAGATGATCGATTAGATAGTTTGATGATACTAAAGTGTGAACAAAATTTGTGTGGACATTTAAAAGTAGACCGACTGACAGAGCAATG
>JAGFPH010011754.1:16561-33169 GCA_018207615.1 Philaenus spumarius | reverse complement strand
CAGGACAAACTCGCTTTTTATGGTACTTTTACGTTTTGACCGATTTCAAGGGAACCAGGCGGGCTAAAGGTCGTGTAAAAAAACAAAATTTGCAGAATAATCATCTACATTTATTTTTGCACTCAAAAACCTCAGAAAATTCCACTTTAGTAAAAAAAATCTTCACTTCTTGTCAAAAAACGTGATACCGGGGTTGTTAGATATTTGTTGCTAATGAACTTGTTCGAGGGTCTTAGAAAACGAACGTGCGTACCGAATTTGGACCAAATCGGAAGTAAAATGCGTCCGTTAAAGTGAGAACACACGCATATATATATATATATAACTAGCTGACCCGTACGGCGTTGCCTGTGGTTGTTAGTATTTTCAGTCTTTTTGACGTAATTGTATTCTTTTTAAGTGTTTGTTGTATACCCGTGCGTATCCTACTGTGGTCATGAAAAAAAGGCTACGCTATTTAAGAAAGCACTGAAAATTGTATTCCTGTAAACTACTATCTAACATGAAAAAGCTTTAAATATATCGTTTTAATTTAAGGTTTTTACTAATTTTGACTTTCACTTAATTTCATTGACAATGTTGCGAGCACCTACAGCCTAAAAGGAAGCTACGTACCAAATTTCATTCCAATTCGTTCTTATAGGGATTTTTAGTAACTTTGACCCCCCCCCCCTTCCAAACCGCCCTAAAATTTCGAATTTCTTTTAAGCCTTTCTTAGCGAGGGTTTAAATTAGCTGGGGCTCGTAGAAAAGATATTTGAATCACTTTGTAACATCAGCGTTAATTTAGGATGTAACAAACTGGTTCAAATAGAGTTTGTAATTTTAAATGTATAGGCCTAATTAGTATAAGATATTGTTTAGTATTTACATATACAATTATATATCAAAATAAAGCTACGAATGTGATATTTTAATGGCATTTAGTTTAATTCAGATTGTTTGTTTAGTTTTCAATATAATATGTTTAAACTCGTGTAGCCTATGTTTATGGTTATGCATGGTGTCAAATAATTTGTTTGTTATTATTATTATTATTGATAGCGAAAATATGTTTTGAAAAGTATTAAAAAATTCATAGTTATGATATATTTTATATAAACAATATTTTAAACAGCATATCTCTAAGTAGGCCTATATAGATATTTAATAACCAATGTTTGAGTTGAATTATAATTCTGTAAGCATTTTTCGTTGATTTTTTCTTGTGTTTGTTTATAGTTTTTCAATCTAACCTTAAAAAGCTGTTAGTTTTGAAGAGTATTAAAGTGATTATAAATTTGCTAAGTAATGTTGCTATGGTAATGATTGTAAACAAACATAACGTGTTGCTAAGCTTTTTATACGAACAGCTGTTTTTGTAAGCTATGGTTTTGAGTTCATACAGTAAAGGCTGTTGAGTATCTTCCAAATTTGAAACTTTTTCGGGAAACTTTTCAAATTTTTCTTTACGTATAAACCTTCTATGAACTACTGCAAACATTTTAAGACCAAAATTAGCCAAATCGGTCCAGCCGTTCTCGAGTTTTAGCGAGACTAACGAACAGCAATTCATTTTTATATATATAGATTTTTAATGACACTAAAACTTCTTCTGCGGAGCATGATCGGTGATCATGGACCACTTCCGTCCTTAGGTCTCAACATAAGATTCACTGCGTCTTTCCTATGGAAATTCTCTAATTGTCAGGGATGAATACCAATTCGCAAAGAATTAGTTTTTTAATAAGAATGAGGAACTTGTCTATTGTTTTAAGAAGAATTGTTCATCTTTTCTATGCTTGATTGTTATGCATTGTACGGTTATTCCTTTTATATATCTTTGAAGTTAGGGCAAAAGAGCTTAAGTCAGAAATTGTTAACTTTACAAGAAAAGCACTCAAAGTTTTGACGAACACGTGGGTTGCATTGCAGAGTTATATTAAAACAGCGAGAAGGGGCGAGATAGGCAATGCGGTATTAAATAATTCGACCACGCAGCTGGACCGCTGACGTGAGTAGAGCAAATTTCCAAAATTAAGTTTATAGGCCTACGTATTAAGGTTTCAACCAACAATTTGGGAAATAAGTCTATTTACGACGGTGCTGAATAGCTGCAATTTGGTTCGCACGCCATTCCGCATATTGGGAGTATCTTCAACACACAAAGCATTGCGTGCTTCGCACGCCAACCCCACGGTAGAATCCACCGGCTTTGAACCGGGTACTCCTATGGTATTTTACATTTTGATCGATTTTGGGGGAACCAAGCGAGCTATATGGTCGCGTAAAAAAACAAAAAGTGCAAAATAACATCCTACATTTATATTTGTAGAAAAAACTCAAAAACAAATTCATTCTCGTAGGAAAAATCTCAAAAACATAGTTACTTCCGGTCGAAAAACGTGCTTCCGATTGTTGGATTTTTTTGGCTAACGAACTCGTCCGTGCGACGTAGACAACCAACATGTGTACCAAATTTGAACCAAATCGGACTTAAAATGCGGCCGCTAGAGTGCAAACACATATAGTCTATGTATATATGATTTTTAATGACCCCCCAAAACGTGTTCTGGGGACCATGATCGGTGATAATTTGCTACTCCCGACCTTGGGTCTTACCATAAGGGCCACTGCAACAGCTCATTTTTCCTATGAAAATTCGCGAATAACTGAAGTGTTGTTTTGTTTTCAGTTTTTCTTATTTCAATCCATAGTGGAGTGGATAGCGTGACATCTGATCAGAATATACCGGGTTCGAATCTCGGTTAAAACAGGTAACTTTTCATATCTGTGGTTTGAGGGTAGGAGGGCGGAAGTAAAGCAAGTTTGACCGCGTTGCCATTGAAAGCACAAACAATATATATTTTATTCGTACAATAAAGTTAACAATTTCTGACTTAAGCCCTTTTGCCCTAACTTCAAAGGTATGCAATTCTAAGCCCGAATGATGTTCTAATCCGAGTATAACTGATAGTTACATGATATATTTTAATTACAATACTAACTAGTAATGTTGGCTGTAATTATAGTGTGATATGTTTGTAGGGGATCATAAACCACATAGTGTGAAGGCAATCACCGTTACTGCACAAGATAAGGCGACGTCAGATTATTGGGCCAAATTACTGTCAACGGTTGGATTTTATATTTCTTGAATATATTTACATTGTAAACATTTTATGAATACATCCTTCTATATAACTAGGGGGGACCCCTGCGTGCTCCGCACGCCAACCCCCAATGGAACCTTCTAAACATATGTTATGTTTTATTTACAATAAAGGTGTAGGATTAATAATAACCTCACAACTAAGACGGTAAATAATGTTAAATGTTCAAATTAAATTGTTTCTCATATTTTATAACAGCAGTTATAGTAATGGTTAAAAGAACCAGCAAGGGTCAGGTCTACACTTAGGTCCCAACCTAAAAACTAGAGATACAAAATTAATTGTTTCAAATTTTGAAATCAGCTGTTAATAGAAATATTGGAGCAAACAGCTATATTATCTGTTATTTTAGTCAATTGGTTGCTATGGTAATAAATGTAAATACATGCGTTGGCGTATCATTCTAGGCCTAACCTAAGTATTTTTTTCGACTAAATTTACAAATATCGAAATGACAAAAGGTTTTTATCGAAATGAATTGTAGCCCATGTTACTCAGGGATAGTGTAGCTTTTTATTAGTAAAACTATTTTTTAAATCGGTTCAGTAGTGCCAGAGATTACCCTCTACATACAAACAAACAAACAAAAAACAAACTTTACCTCTTTATAAAATTAGTATAGAAACTTTACCTCTTTATAATATTAGTATAGAAACTTTACCTCTTTATAATATTAGTATAGATATAGATAATATGAAGCAGTTTTTTGTGAACACGACTTCTCCCTTATTTCTTCACCAAATTCAATGTTTGAGTTGTCAAAAGATTCGTCTCATTTCGAAATTTTGCAATAAGGTTTTAGATGTCAAAAATTCTTATCTTTAATGGCATGAGCTAACCTTAAAGATCGGGTTTTCCCCACAAGATTAACATGGAACGAATTTGAAAACCATTTCTATACAAAACAGCTGTTTATAATAAGAAACAAACTAATCCAGCTGCTTTCGTGGATGTAAGTAATGATGTTTATATTAATAAGAATAATGTTTCTAATAATTTTTATAATAATAATTTAAAAAACATTTCTTTACAAAACAGCTGTTTCTAATAAGAAACGAACTAATCCAGCTGCTTTCTTGTATGTAAATAATGATGTTTAGGGCCTATAGTAAACTAAACATAATTTCAGGTTAGGTCTAGACTGATGAAACAACTTCTCGAGTGTATTTGCATTCATTACCATAGCAACCAATTGAATAGAATAACAGATAAAACAATTGATTCGGATATCCAGCTTATAGTACAACATAATATTTTATGTTAGGCCTATACTGAACCAACACATGTTTCAACACAAACGAACCAATAAAAACTTGCGTTAAGGAACTTAAGAATGAGAAAAACCTATATTACATTCCAATTAAAAATAAATAAGACATATATTAGACCTATTTATTGATAATACACGGTAATTGATAGTGAGTAACTTTTTGGTTAGGTTTTTGATTAAGTGTACACCTGAGCCGTACTGGTTCTTTTAACCTTTATTATAACTGTTGTTATAAAGTATAGGAAATAATTTGATTCGAACATTTAACATTATTTCCCATCTTAGTTTTGAGGTGATTATTTATCCTACACTTTTATTATAAATAAAACATAACATATGTTTTTAGATGGTTCCATCGGGGGTTGGCGTGCGGAGCACGCAGGGGTCTCCCCTAGTTGTAGATAATAGACATCTTAATGTGTATGAACTTTGTTAAAATTGGATAAACATTAAACAAAATGGGGCAACAGACGGTTTATAAAGTAGTGTAAAAAAACACAAAACAAAATGAGCAGAATAATTTCGTACATGAATGTTTTTAGATATAACCAAGAAATAGTTTCATTCTAGTACGAAAATTTTCAAAAAAAAATTACTTTCGCCAGTAAACTTGCTCACGGTTGTCTAATTGTTTTGGCTGACGAACTTGTCCGAGCGACTTAAAAAAGCCACCGTGCGTCCTAAATTTGAAAAAATCGGTCGTAAAATGCGGCCGTTAGAGTGCGAATTATTAACACCCCAAAACGAGATCTATGGACCATGATCGGTGCTCATTGACTACTCCAGGTCTTACCATAAGAGTCTCTGCAACAGCTCATCCATCCGATGGAAAGTCTCTAACAACTGAGAGACTTGTTTCATAACGCGCCCACGAAACGAGATGAAACTTAGTGCAACGAGCCGAACAAGACTCGGATCGTCCTTGGTCCCGTGCATCATTTGTTGTAACTATGGGCACGATACTAGTACCCTAGATCATGAATAATAAAATAGATCATGCATGCATACGGGCGCTGTGTGCTGAAAAAAAAGTTGTCGGGAAAATAGTGCATGATCGCGCCGCAAGAAAGCGCTAGGGAGAAATCATTGGTATCATTGGTGCTTCACACCGCTTCCGTCGTTTCCCCAATAGATAGCGCCACTATCGTCGAATTTCCAGTGGATTGAAATATTGCATTGGATCGGAGTTCTATTAGGTTATCCAAATACAATGCTAGTACTGTATTATAATATTTTTGTACATGCCCACACATGTATCTACTATGCAAAGCAAGCATTATACATAACCAGAAATACCATTTATTAGCGAATTTCCATAGGAAAAATGAGCTATTACAGTGGCCCTTATGGCAAGACCCAAGGCCGGGAGTAGAAAATGAGCACCGATCATGGTCCTCAGAACACGTCTTGGGATGTCATTAAAAATCATATAAATATATGTGTATATGTGTTCGCACTCTAGCGGCCGCATTTTAAGTCCGATTCGGTTCAAATTTGGTACACATGTTGGTTGTCAACAACCTGAAGCACGTTTTTTGAAAGCAAGTTTGAGAATGAGTTTTTTCTACAAATATAAGTGCAGGATGTTATTCTGCACATTTCATTTTTTTACGCGGCCTTATAGCTCGCTTGGTTCCCCCAAAATAGATCAAAACGTAAAATACCATGAAAGTACCCGGTTCAAAGATATTTAGCGGATTTTACCGTGGGGTTTACTGACGCAATGCTTTGTGTATTGCAGATACTCCTAGCACGGGGTTGGCGTGCGAAGCACGCAATGGTTCGTGTGTTGAAAATACTCCCAATATGCGGAATGGCGTGCGAAGCACGCACTGCTTTGTGTAATGAAACTACTCCCAATATGCGGAATGTCGTGCGAAGCATTTAGCTATTCAGCACCGTCGTGAATAGACCTATTTCCCACATTGCTGGTTGAATCCCTAAAACATAGGACTACAAACTTAATTTTGGAAATTTGCTCAACTCATGTCGGCGGTTCAGCTGCGTGGTCGAAATATTATCAATCACGTAATCGCTGAACAAAAATCTGGGGAATTTAAAGTTGAGCTGTTGCCAAGCTGTTTACCCCGACAAGATCAATCTGTCAACTGCGGACGTAACCCGAGTAAAGCCTTGTTAAAAGACGACCCACAAGAAGAGGATAGGAAAAGTTCTCCAGTTTCAAAGTTTGCTGAAGCTCTATTTGTTTCGTAAGAAGAAGAGTCTAAAAAGTTTATAAAGTGTAACGGGTTTCCCACTTGAAAACATTCAAGCCAGGATTAAGCTAAGACTGTACTTCATACTTTCTCTTTCATACTGGTTTGGTTTCTTTTTAATTTGTAAATAAATAGTAACAAATTTAATGCCGGCCCTGGTGAGTTTTATTATTTCTAGGGTTCCCAACCTTACAGTAAAAGGGAAAACGGACCACTTACCTCATAGGACCACTCTTTTGTCTGTCGGTTGTATTTGCTTCTCTCCAGAAAGTGCAAAAGTTAATCGGAAGTGAAACAGAAGCAAGGATGTGCGCTTGCGCGATCTTGAGAAGCTGCTCAGTGCTGGTGCTGTGAAAGCGTCGGTCGGATTGCTAGTAGCACTACTAGAAACATCAGTGCCGTTACATTGATTCATATAACTATTTTACAGGCATGTGCACCTTATATGGTCATGGTTGTAGTACACAATTTACTGTGTAGGTCTAAAAACAAATACTGTATTAATTATTCCAGATACAACGTTCTAAACTCAAAACGGGAGCAGGTTTGTGTTTTCAGTAGGGATTCTAGAAGGATTAGGTCATCATTTACACAACACCCTCCTCTACTGGCAGTCCCTCCCATGTGTGAGCATTTTTATGTTCGGTTAATTTACCTATATTACAATACAATTTTACGTAATTATAAAACGTGCAACTTTGTATACATTCAAGTAATCCGAACTCAGAATTTTACTAAGATTAGGTGTTCAGAAGAGGTAGAGGTACTCATGTAGTTTATATGGAAACTAAGAAACGTTCCCTTTAAAAGACTGCTTACTATTTATGAAAGTATTGGAGCTAAAGTTTTGAAAAACTGTGGTGTCACAGTAGTAGGGTGAATGAATATGCTCTGGCGTACGGCTACCAGCGGTATTTATAATAAACTAGCTGACCCGTACGGCGTTGCCCGTGGTGATTGGTACTTTCAGTCTTTTTAACGTAATTGTATTCTTTTTAAGTGTTCAGTCAGTGAGTGGTATTTGGCTTTTATATATATAGATCTTAAATAATAAAAGCACTATTGTCATAAAAACAAAAGATCTGAAATTATGATTTTAGTAACTTTGATCCCGCCAAACCCCTCCTAAAACTTCGAAATTTGTCATACCCTTTCTTAGTGAGCACCTATGGCCCTAGAGGAAGCTACATATTTCATTCCAATCTGTTCGATAATTTTGGAGAAATCGTTATTTAGTAATTTTTACCCCCCAAACCCCCCTAAAATTTCCAATTTGTCTAAACCCTTTTTTATTGAACACTTATGGCCCTAGAGGAAGCTACATACCAAATTTCATTCCAATCAGTTCGGTAGTTTTGAAGAAATCGTGATTTAATAACTTAGATAACCCCAAACCCCCTTAAAATTTAGAATTTTTTCAAACTTTTTCTTAGTGAGCACCTATGGTCCTAAAGGAAGCTACATACCAAATTTCATTCCAATCCGTTCCGTAGTTTTGAAGAAATCGTTTTTTATTAACTTTGATCCCCCAAACCTCCCCTAAAATTTCGAATTTTTTCAAACTCTTTCTTAGTGAGCACCTATGGCCCTAGAGGAAGCTACATACCAAATTTAATTCCAATCAGTTCGGTAGTTTTGAAGAAATCGTGATTTAATAACTTAGATAACCCCAAACCCCCTTAAAATTTAGAATGTTTTCAAACTTCTTCTTAGTGAGCACCTATGGCCCTAATCGAAGCTACATACCAAATTTTATTCCAATCCGTTCCGTAGTTTTGAAGAAATCGTTTTTTATTAACTTTGATCCCCCAAACCCCTCCTAAAATTTCGAATTTTTTCAAACTCTTTCTTAGTGAGCACCTATGGCCCCAGAGGAAGCTACATACCAAATTTCATTTCAATCCGTTCGGTAGTTTTTGAGAAATCGTGATGAGTGAGTCAGTGAGTCGTATTTCGCTTTTATATGTATAGATTGGGGTAAATTGGAGTCGTTCACGTGTTTTTAAATTGTAAAAACCCAATTGGGTCATAAATGAAGAGCGGTGACAACATGACCCCAATTGTCCTCGATGACTCCAATTGACCACGATGGCCTCAATTATAGATATCGCTCGCTCATCAACCTGTCCTAGAGCATACTATACGCATGCCTTACAATTAGGGCCTACTCATATACTTACAGGAAAAATTTAGTGTATCCAAAATTTTTAAAAATTTGTTGAAAAATACATTTACTGTCAAAAACCCAACCTGACTTTATTTGAGGAAATACTGCAACATTTAGTATTAATTACGCTATGCGATGTGTTGTCAGATCTGTATGTTAGTATTAAGTTAAAGATTCTCCACGTTAAAAGTAAATTCAATCCATTGGAAAGTAAGAGATTGTTTTGTAAAATTCCCAACCTTCTTTGCATTGAAACAATCATCATGTAGTTGACTGTTAAATATTTGACTACACTTAGTTATAGTTTGATTATTTTAGCTCGTGTATCACTGAAGATGACGACATTGTCGTTGAAACGCGTTTGAATAATAAACGTATAGTCGTGCGATTCTGTGTTCAAGTTTTATTCTATAAAGTATATCTTCACACAAGTCAAGCTCAATGTTTGTTTTTACTCTTAATTAGGTTATTATTTTAGTGTTATCTTTTTGTTACAGGTATGTCGGCAATTTTGATATTCCAGTGAGACTTTTCAAATCAGTAAGTAGTAAGATAAAAATAACCTTAAGTAATGCAATCATTTAGAAATGTCAACTAATTGTTTCTAAATGTTTGTCTGAATTAAGTATAGTCTGGGTATATTTTGTTTACATATATTTCTATAAATAAGTGTGCAAGAAGTTTCTTAAATAGGACGCCAATTTTCTGGAGTGGGTTCCTTACGTAAAAATACATAAAAAAGATCCTATAAAAATGTGCCCTAAAACATTTGTAATGAATATTAGTTTTGTTCTTGCTTTATAAACCGTGTTTGTAGCACACTATTTTGACTCTCACTATTTGAGTGAAATGTATGAAAAACTATCTTTAGAGGGACCTTTGAATATTTATATATTCAATGGAGGGACTAAAAATTATACTAAATAGTGTACTTTTTAATTATATTTTAAAGAAAACGAGATTTAAAGAATTTTTTTAATAAACTGGCTTTTTATCTGCAAAAATCATTAAAATTTATTTTCCTGTCGGCTTTTGATTGTTGTAACTCGTTCTCGATAAAATTGGAGCTTGGGTTAAGTATAATTTTCATTCGTAATTTACGAGATGTTCGATGAAACGTGAATTCTCAGATGGCGACTGAAGCCACGATCCTATTTTTTTGCGAATTGGTAAATTATTCTCACGGGCGATACGAAATTCTGCAGGGATCATTTAACATGATTGTGCAGAAAACGATAGCCGGCTACCGGACAGTTTTCAAACAAAGTGTTTACAAAAATGAATTTCTTTCAGACTGATTTTCTGTAAAATATCTTTAAAAATAGTTCTGGTGTAATTTTGATGCCTAAGTCAGTTTTGTGGTCCTGCTTAACTAATTGAATACTATTTAAACACGATTTGGTTGTTAAGAACTTTCTTTTTTTACGGATGGAGGGAGGAGTGCATTAGGTAATATCAGGAAGAACGTGTCCCCTGGTAAGTGGGACACCCAGTTCATCCGGTATACCCACTAAACAATAACCTCCACTTCCTGTACAGGCAGTACCTCCACTCTAGGACCGCTTAATGCATTACTTCAGAGTGGGTGCCTGACCATAACAGGCTTCTTCATTTCCTCACTGCCTGGAGACAGTTTTATACTCTGGCTTCTCTAACCTTTTGCTGTAGAACACGTTTCCAAGAGTCCTCGTTTATTAGTATCTTTGCTACAATATTGGCCGGTGTAAGCAAGCCAATCCTTTCTTCGATGTCCCGACTTTTCTTCCGCCCATCCGACACAGAAGAAAAACGTGTGCTCAACATCGTCCAACACGGAATCTCGCCATACGGGCACGCTCGGCTTTCCCACTTTCTTTTTTTTGCCAGGTATGCCTAAAAGCAACCATGTCCAGACAGCAGCCGGGTCATAAAAATTCACCTCCCCATGTGGTCGGTTTATTCATTTGGAAATGTTATTAGATAAGCCAGCAGTCCATCTCCCTCTGGTCTTTCCTGCCAGAGTCTGAGCGTTTGCTCTTTACGTTCCTTTTTAATCTTGGCTTCTTCCCTTCTCTGGAAAATAATCATCCTCTCCATTGCCATCAGGTTGATAGGGGGGAACACTAGCAATAACCAGCACAGCTGGTTCCGAAACTGTCCTATAGGCACAAGTCACCCTAAGTGCCGCTCTCCTTTGCACGGCTGCCATCTTATTGCGATAAGATTTTTTCCTTCACCGCTTCTGCCCAGATTTCATATTCATACAGAAGAACTGCATGCGTGACCGTCATTAGCAGTCGTCTTGTTCCTGTCGTTGGACCGCCTACGTTTGCCATTAACTGACTTAGAGCTGCTGTGACTCTATCTGCTTTCTCCATGGCATGCCTAGTCTGCTCCCAATAACTGAGACAAGAATCTAACCGCCGAGGTACTTCACGGTGTCTTTTGTCAGTAATTCTTCCGAACCCACACGCAACAGGATAACTTTTGGATCCTTCGTCGAGTGATTAGTAGCAGTTCTGTCTTCTGAGTTGCTAGGCACACGTTTCTCCGTCTATGCTGAAAATCGTCTCATGATTTGATTAAGCTTTCGTTGTACGCCCTCAGTGTCCAGCGCAGTAATAACAGCTGCTAAGTCATCTGCATATCCCACCGAAAACGAATCATCTGGCATGTCCATACGCAAGATTCCATCGTAGGACGCGTTCCACAAATCAGGGCCAAGAATAGATCCCTGAGCAGCTCCCGCAGTGATAATGTTCCTACGACGACCCCCAATGATATCGTAGACTAATTCTCCGTCTTTCTGGTAACTGTTGACCAAGCGAAGAAGATACTTCAGGTAACTCTTACCGTATCAGGTTCGTCAACAATCTTTTTTACACTTTCTCAACGGTTTCGACTAAAACGTCATCTTCAGGTATATACAGGTAAAAAACCCTACTCTATTAAAACGTGAATGTTTTTCCATGTCAACAATCTCAGGAACGGAAAATCCAAAATTCCCCGGGATCAAATAAAAGCTAGGGGAGCAAAATTACATCAAAATCATGCTCCATTATTTTATGGTTTCTGAGAAAATGACACCAATGATTTATCTAAATTGGTTGCGTCGTAGAAGCTTGGTGACCCGGTTCTACTATTCTAATACAAATTAAAAAAAAAAAAAACTCGAAACATTGTACATTACAAGAGATGCACTAACCCATATATGGTCGAATGTCACATGTCTAGTGAGGTACTATGGGTTCTGATTGAAATCACTTTTAATTAGTTTATTTAACTTTTGCGGACTTGTTTACCTTTAGAGTTAGATAATGGAGTTTGTTGAAGAGCAAACATCTATAGGCGCACCTAGGCGCACTAAATATATTTGAGAGTTGTGTATATAAGTGTAACAGATTGTCCTACGTCATAGGCTTATTCTATTTGCGCACATCGGCGCTTTGTTTGCTGGCGGGTGAATGGGATTTGACCGTCACGCATTTTCTGAAACGCTCTATTCCGTCAGTTTAAAAAAAGTTTTGGTCTTGCCGAGATTCGAACCAGAAGAGGCCATCACCATAGACGGTTAGGCCACGAACACATTGCTAGTTTAGTATATTTGAGTTGGGTATATAAGCGTAACAGATTGTCCTACGCCATAGGCTTAAGCCGTTGGTGTTAACACAATGTATAGTTTAATTTGTAATACCTCTGAAATGGACATTGTGCTTCCTCATTTCCTAAGTTGTGTTAAACATTGACATTGTGCTTCCTCATTTCGTAAGTTATGTTAAAAAAGGACAATTGTCTTATGTCATAGGCTTAACCCGTTAATGTTAACACAATGTATAGTTTAATTGGTATTACCTCTTAAATGGACACTGTGCTTCCTCATTTCGTAAGTTGTGTTAAATAAGTTTACACTTCTCCCGTGTGGTCTTCATACAATTTATATATTTCTTTTGTGTTTATATCTTTAATTACTAATTAATTTACCTTGTTTGTGAGGTGATACTGCCGAACAATCCTTAATGTTTATGAAAAGTAGTCTATTACTACTTCATATGACGCGTTTTGACTATTATTCAGTCATTTTCAAATATACATAAAACACACAATAAAACACTTAAACAACACAAAACGAGTTCACATTTAAAATATACGGGCGACGCGCGTTGTCGGTAACCGTTCACGAAGCACTAGATTAAAGCACTCGATCGTCAATAATTAAAAGTCACCAGATCAGGGTCTCCGTTATTGAGTGGGGGTATGTACACAATCTATACATCGTGAGTCACAGGAATGGTTTCTATTTTGGCAATCAAATAAAAAATGGTATGGGATTGAAATTTTAATTTATTGTTCAGTAAATGGTCGGGATTATGTTTTTGCACTTTATAAATGTGGAACTCCTCCAATGCATTCATTAATGGGCCTTTGTTACATCGGTGTAATATTTTTAAATTTGTGTCAATATCTGTGTAACTATGGTTTGTGTCAATCAAATGTTCGGTGTATTTGGAGTCTGTCTTGTAGGTGGCGGATCGCTTAGAGGACGGAACGTGCTCTCTGAAGCAGGTTTTAAACGTGCGTCCAGTTTGGCCTATGTACGTTTTTGGGCACTCGTTGCATGTTAATTGATATACCCCACTGCTGTTGAAATGGTCCGGATCTCTTGTTTTTGGTGGTTTTAAAACTTTTTCTAAACTATTATAGGTCCTATAAGCCAGGTGGTAACCTTGTTTGCGGAAGATGTTATGCGCAGTATGTTCTACGGCTTTATTGAAATCAACACCAATGAATTTAGGTTTGGGGTAGGTGGCTCTGTTAACTTTTCTCTTTTTTATTTGCTTTCTCATTATGTTGTCAATGATTGAAGTGCTGTAATCATTGGAAGCGGCAATATATTTTATAGTGTTGATCTCCTGCTGGAAATTTTCTGAGTTCATGGGGATGCTTAATAATCTGTGCACAAAACTATAGTACGCTGCTAATTTATGCGATATGGGGTGGTTGGAAGATGCGTGAATGGTGTGGTCAGTCTGCGTGGGCTTTCTATAAATTTTAAACATATGTTTACGTTCAGACTTGGTGATGAATATGTCTAAGAAGTTTAGTTTCTGTTCGTGTTCTATTTCGCTGGTGAATTTAAGGTTGGGGTGAACTTTATTAAGGAAGTTCAACAACAAATCGGTTTGTCGTGGATTACCGTTGTATAAGCAAATGATGTCATCCACATATCTAAAATAATAAATTATTTTCTTGTGGTGATTGTTATGGTCGGTCATAATATTGGTGGTTTCAATGTGATTCAAAAATATTTCAGCCATCATGCTATAAGTTGGGCTATAAGCATAATAAACTGGTTTATATCTTTTGTAGATTTCATATTGTTCTGGGGTGTTGTACCTATTTGAAATACTGTGAACCGTTGTTAGGCCTACTCTCTAAACTAAAATAAATACAATCTAAAGGTTGTTTAATGTATACAATAAATTCTACTGTGGGATAACAGGAGTATAAAAGCGATCGCAATAAATTACAGTGAAGTTTGAAAACTTGTCCGTCTTGGGTAATCCGCGCACGCTTTGATTGATGGCAGCGCCATATTTCTCGCCAAAAGGGTGAAAACGTACACAACTGGCTCCTGTATTATAGCCTCGTAGAGGAAGGGAATTTGAAAAGCCAACAGATTTGGGTTTAAATAGAAACGGGCAGACTAAATAAGTGTTAACAACACGCCGTAGTTTTGAAATAATATATTGTGTGTCGTAAACGGGGTGTCTAGAACGTACTTTCCCAAACTTTACCTAGCTATTTTATACTTAACTAGCTGGCCCGATCCGGCTTTGCACGGACAGACAAATCAAAGTTAAATGTATATTAACAAAAAATATATCATATCAATAAATATATTACACTGTGTATTTCTCTTATGGGGATTTTTAGTAAGTTTGACCGCCGAAACCTCCCCTAAAATTTCGATTTTTTTTTAAACCTTTTCTTAGCGAGCACCTAGGGCCCTAGAAGAAGCTACTTACCAAATTTCATTCCAATCCGTTCGGTGGTTTATTTTAGTAACTTTGACCCCCAAACCTTTCCTAAAGTTTCTAATTTTTTAAAACCCTATCTTATCAGCACCTACGGCCCTAGAAGAAGCTATATACCAAATTGCATTCAAATCCGTTCAGTTGTTTTAGAGAACTTCGTGATTTAGTAACTTTGACCCCTCCAAACCTCTCCTAAAATTTCGAAATTTTTGAAAACCTTTCTTAGTGAGCACCTATGGCCCTAGTGAAAGCTACATACCAAATTTCGTTCTAATTCGTTCAGTAGTTTTTGAGAAATCAGTGAGTCAGTGGATTTGGCTTTTATATATATATATAGATAAACGGTACCAGACTCTGGCACATACTTTCTCAGGAACGTATTTAAACTATTAACACGTTCACTGCTAAGGACGCACATGTGCGGTTGAAACTGAACACTATGAGAAGTGGCCGACGCCCAGTGCGTTGCACGGCAACCTCCGTTTTGGGAGTATTTTCAATACACAGTGCATTTAGTGCACGCCAACCCGCGTTGTGGGAGTATTTTCAATACACGGTGCATTGCGTACTAAGCACGCCAACCCCCGTATGTAACCCCGACTTTGACTTCATAATTGTATTAAAGTAGGAGAGGCGATAGTACATTAAAGTAAAGAGTAACTAATAAATATTATTATTATTAGCTAAAGAGAGGACAATTCGATCGGTTTCGAACAAATTTGCACCAAACATGTCAATTAGGCCTGTACAGATGCACAAAAAAAGGTTTTGAAAATTGTCTCGAAAACAACCCCCTTTCTGGCCAAAAACCTCCAAAAAATCAGTTATTTTATTAATAAAAAAACAGCTCTACCGATTTTGATAAAAATCTGGCTTATTTGTACCTACCCTATGCAAAAATTTCATCTTTCTAAAAATTCTCGTTTAAATAATAATAACTGAATTTTGGGGGTTTTTTGGCCAAAAAGGGGGTTGTTTTTCAAACAATTTCAAAACCTTTTTTCGTGCATCTATACAGGCCTAATTGACATGTTTGCTGCAAATTTGTTCGAAAACGATCGAATAGTTTTCTCTCTAGGTGATAATAATAATATTTAGCCTATTAGTTACTCTCCTACTTTAATGTATCCTCTCTACGACTTTAATACAATTATGAAGTCACAGTGAATCTGTTTAGTAATTTAAATATGTTTGCGATAAAGTGCGTGCCAGTTTCTGGAACCGTTTATTTTCTATGCATTAAATGAGTTGTTAATTGAAATGCCATTGAGAAATTGCCTTGGTTTTTTTGTGGACGACGCTTCGTTGGAGTGCACCAAGACTCTTCTACCATACATTCGATCGGTAAGTTTTGCGATTTCCCTTAAGGAAACACTGTTAATAGTGAAAAACAAAGAAGGTAAACTGTTCACGTTAAACGTATATCATATTATGTGACTTTGTTCTTTTTTCGACATTAAACTACACAAATCAAATTTGACTATATCCTTGCCAACTGAATGTAAAGCCGAGCCTGTTGGCAGAAACTGTACCGGAGTGATTTATGCAGTACATGACATCTGCTAATACAATGGTATCCGGTGTAGTAAGTGCGAATTAAATCACGTGGTCGTTCCGATGGATTTCTGTTATTAGCGAATTTCTATAGGAAAAATGAGCTATTGCAGTGGCCCTTATGGTGAGACCCAAGGTCGGGAGTAGCAAATGTGCACCGATCATGGTCCCCAGAACACGTTTTGGGGTGTCATTAAAATTCATATATATATATATAAATACACCTATCTATTTG
>JAGFPH010011754.1:0-12880 GCA_018207615.1 Philaenus spumarius | reverse complement strand
GGTAAACCGGATGGGTGAAGAATTTCTACAGTCGAGAAATGGCGAGCCAACAAGATGACATTATTGCTTTGGTGGGTTTGTTAGTGGTTAGGAACAGTAAAAAAAGACGAAAACGCAGGACGTTTTTCTAAAGCTCTAATTCTCATTGCAAAAGATTTTCCCATGAGGTCATAGCAATCATCTTGAGATGGAGGCTTCTTAAAATGATCTCTCACTGAAATCAAAACGTCGGTTGTCAGTTCCTCTGATTTCCGTTTTTTTGCTACATTCGGACGCAGAGGCACTTCCGGTAAATACACATTGTCGGTACCCGCTCCAGTTTTTATTGACATATCGAGCTTTTTCTTTTCCTTGCGCACATTGCTTCTAAAATTGTTTATTTTTTTACCGCTGAACTCTTATTCGCATCAGGCTCAATTTCCTTTAGTTTCGTAACAAGTAACATAAGCGGCCTCTCTCACATCACGGTCATGGTACTCCTTGCTCTTAATTCGCCACAAACAGGGTTTTGATCTGTAAATTTCAATGAATTCCTCTAGAATTCCGTTCCGTTTTCGGACAGACATGATGTCGTAAACGCAGCAAAACAATAAAATGTAAACACCATAGAACTGGCTTGAAGACCAGTGGCACGCGAGTGCAAAGAATATACAATTTAGTAAGCACAACACGAACACAGAACTCAGCAACACGAAGCTCTCTAGTCGGAGTATTCGCCACAACTGACTCAAACCTGTGCAGGTATACCGGACGGCCCACACACACGCTCAGGTAAGCACACCTGTGCAGGTAAAAAGAATTGAATTTCGATTCTTCTCCGGTCGCCTGTGCAGGTCGTTTTACCTGTGCAGGTTTGCCTGAAGTGGCTGGCACACACGCTCCGGTTTACCGTAACGTGTATGGCTGGCCTAAGTAACTTAACAAATTAAGGGTCTTCTGTAGTGGCGGCCATCTTGAATTTGTATCCCGTAAGAGCAATGTTAAATTTAAACCAATTTATTTCTTTTATTTTTTCTCATAAAATTGTTTGCAAGGTCTCGTTTTAACCACAGCCACAATACGCATCCGTTTTGCGTTTCAATTTTTTTTTAAATCCCGTTCATTTTGTCACGTAATTGACACATTTTTTAACTACTAAGTTTGAACTTTTTTCCTGACGCGATAGACAATTAATAATTAAAAGTGAATCGCAATCCGGGTCCGCAATTATAAAAGGAATATTCAGGGTTCTTTTCAGCACTAAATTACAAAAGATGGATTTATAAAATGGTTTTAGATGAGGCAATGTCAAAGCGCTCACCTGGAGTCGCCGGTTGCTTTCCCTTTTACTGGTGCAGACTTTTAAATAGCTTCATGTGTTTAGCTTCCGAAATTTTTCAAAAAATAATGAAACTTTAAAATATGTGTTTTGGGCCACTTGATTTGAAAAGAGTATCAGAGATTTTTTAAATGTACTACACAGTCCGTCTGTTATACCTTGTGCTTATTTTTTCTGGGTGTCTTTTTACCAGTCAGGCTATTGATGACGGAGGGGAGCAGAGTATAGTGCATTTAAATCGATAGCTAAAATAGCAAATCGTATATCTAGCGTCGAACCAGCACACTCTGAGTTAGAGGTCACAAACTAATAGACTTCACCAGCGCATTCAGTGTCTCTGCAACTCGTCTTCTTCTACAATATACAGGGAGCCCCGTAAGTAAAGTGGCAAAATGTGGGAAATGGTTCTGTGGGTAGATAAAGAGAAAATCAAAATTAACATTTTTTCCAAAAACGCTTCGCTTCCCATGAACCCGCCATTTTATTTGTTCTACAAAATAATTCATACCTAGAGAACGGTTTGACCGATTGAGTTAAAACTTGGCATGAAGCTTAACCTAACAAGGTTATGCTGTAAGAAAAATAAACTACTATATTGAGTAATGTGTTCCAAAATGGCGGCTGTTTGAAAATTGCGAACATAAATTACCCAAAAACCGTACATAAAAAAGGTCATAGCCCCTTTTATGTAGCTCTTTTAATTCCACATCGGATGGTGTAACTGTTAAAACAATCGATGAGGGATAATATTGCTAAGGATCTGTAACTATCGTTAATTTAAAGATAATAACAGCATACGTAACAACAATATTGTGTTTACTGTGTTGGTATAGGATGCCGGGTTGAACAAACCAATTATTACACATAACTATTATTTTTCATCCTATTGTTTTGACAGCATTGTCCGATAGGGAATTGAAAGGGCTACAACATTTTTTTGTTAAAATGTAGGGTTTTTGGGTAATTTAAGTTTGAAATATTCAAACAGCCGCGATTTTGAAACGCTTGATTGGATATAATCGTGTTTTTTCTTCTCACAATATAGGTTTGCCAAGTTTGAACTCAATCGGTTAAACTGTTCTCTAGTGATATGAATTTTTTTGTAAAAATAAACCAAATTGTGGATATCTGGAAAACGAAGCGTTTTTGGAAAACAATGTTATTCTTGATTTTATCTCTATACTGGGGGAGATCCCTGCGTGCTCCGCACGCCAATCCCCCGATGGAACCTTTTAAAAACATATGTTATGTCTTATTTATAATAAAGGTAGGTGTAGGATTAAAAATAACCTCAAAACTAAGATGGTAAATAATGATAAGTGTTCAAATCAAATTATGTCTTATATTTGATAACAGCAGTTATAATAATGGTTAAAAGAACCAGCAAGGCTCAGGTCTAAACTTTAACCCTAACCTAAAAGCTAGAAATACAAAAATAATTGCTTCAAAGTTTGAAATCAGCTGTTAATGAAAATATTGGAGCAAGCAGCTATATTATCTGTTATTTTATTAAATTGGTTGCTATGGTAATACATGTAAATACATGTGTTGGTTTCTCACTCTAGGCCTAACCTAAGAATTTTTTTCGACTAAATTTACAAATATTGAAATAAAAAAAGGGTTTTATCGAAATGAATTATAGCCTATGTTACTCAGGGATAGTGTAGCTTTTTATTAATTAAACATTTTTTTTTCAATCAGTTCAGTAGTGCCAGCGATTACCCCCTACATACAAGCAAACAAACAAAACTAACTTTACCTCTTTATAATATTAGTATAGAAACTATTTTTTCAATCGGTTCAGTAGTGCCAGAGATTACCTCCTACATACAAACATACAAATGTTACCTCTTTATAGGAAACAGCAGACTACTGTTATTATTACAACCAATAAACATATGTAATGGCGCTTACATTTTTGTTAAATACTGAGTATATTGTTTGTTGTTGTTATGTTCACTGCTGCAGTTTTTCTAAAAGTATATAAAACACGCTTGTGTCAAAATTTCAAAGCAATCGGTGTAGAAGTGTCGGAGATTATCGATTTTGAACAAACGCACATTTACATTTTTATTTATACATAATAACCCATAGAAGCATTTCCCCAAGTTTTTCACTTTAATTAAGGGACACCATGTGTATAAAATAGGTGTACATTTTCTAACGGTTGGTTGAAAATAAAATACTATTCAGTAAAAGTCAAAGGAGCTTGTTTTAATCATTTACGGACAAATTACAGAAATTATCATTATTTTGTGGGCCGTGTTCAAGTTTTAATAAAATATAACAAATGAAAATTCATTGAAAGTTTTCAATTAAAAATTTTCCCCAAATTAAAACCTAATTATCGCTTCAACACGAGTGATTTTTAAACGAATTAGGAAGGAACATTAGCAAATCTCTGAAAACATTCACTTTTGATTATTTAAAACTCGATGTTGAATTTAAGTTTATTTAATTTTCCGCTGCACACGTTCTCCTGTTCGTTTCTTTTGGTATTACCCTCCCCCCCCCCCCCTAAACAACCTCTTTTATTGGAAAGCAAAGGTATGCAGTAAGTAAAGCGATTAAACCGGCCGTGAAATCCAATTTAAATTACACTCCACAGGTTTTACGCTGTACAAGAATGCTAATAACGTTGAATGCATCGTCGCAAAAACTAAATCTATACCGTGGCTGGTCTAATTTGTTTTTTTGTTTTAGACATTTATTTCATACAAAGTCCTTATACAAAATAAGAAAATTAAGAGCATAGTTACGCGATAAAGTATCAAATAAAATAAGAACCTGTAATATAAATAAAACTTAACTTTCACAAATAGAGAGCAGTCTTATAAAGAAAACGTTTTACTTTCTCCACCCTATACGTAGTGTATGGAGAAAGTATTGTTTTGG
Source organism: Philaenus spumarius (assembly GCA_018207615.1). Taxonomy (NCBI): domain Eukaryota; kingdom Metazoa; phylum Arthropoda; class Insecta; order Hemiptera; family Aphrophoridae; genus Philaenus; species Philaenus spumarius. The sequence continues at coordinate 8,667 of JAGFPH010011754.1, read as the reverse complement.
TCCAAATTTTCGAATTTGAATTTTTAGTGGAACTATCTGTTTTGGTGCTCCCTGAACCCCCAAAAAATGTTTAGTGGAGTTATCTGTGTTGGTGCTCCAAGAACCCAAAAATATTTTCAGTGGAATTATTTGTTTTCGTGCTTCCTGAACCCAAAGGTTTTTTTTGTGATGTCTGTCCGTGTGTCTGTAAGGATGTGTACAGAGCTGGAGACCATACCAACTGTCCGATTTTAATAAAATTTGGTAAGTAGGTGTAGTTCTGGAGTATCTCCTTCATTTTTTCAAATTTTTGATTTTTAAGTGGTTTTACCCTCCAAAAATAGCAAAAAAATACAAATTTTTTTAAAACGGCTCTAACGATTTTAATAAAATTTGGCTTATTTGTAGCCCTTAATATGCCCTACAATATGCAAAAAACCGCATCTTTCTAAAAATGCTCGTTTAGGTAATAGTAATAATAACTGATTTTTGGGGGTTTTGGCCAGAAATTGGGTTGTTTTTCAAAAAATTTCAAAACCTTTTTTCATGCATCTATACGCCTAAATGACATGTTTGGTGCAAATTTATTCTAATAGTTTAAATAATAATATAATATACAGTAATATGGATGTGTGTTATATGCCCCTAATATTTTCCAACTTTTAAAATTCTAAATAACCACTCTTTGGAAGGTATAAAGTTTCAACTGGGAGAAAGTATGTGGCAGTTGTCTGGTACCGTTTATTTTAGTTTTCATATAAACTACATAAGTACCTCTACACAACTGAATACACTAATCTTAGTAAAATTCTGAGTTCGGATTACCTGAATATATGCATAGTTGCATGTTTTATAATTATGTAAAATTATATTGTAATGTAGGTAAATTAACCAGACATGAAAAGGCTCATGCATGGGAGAGACTGCCAGTAGAGGAGGGTGTTGTGTGAATGATGACACAATTCTGCTGGTAACTAAAAGCACAAACCAGCTTTTCAGTTTAGAAGATCGTAGTTTTAATAATTATTACAATATTTGTTTTCAGACCTACGCAGTACGTTTGCCACAACCATGAACATACAAGGTGCACATGCCTGTAAAATAGTTATATAAATCAATGTAACGGCACTGATGTTTTTTGTAATACTACTAGCAATCCGACCGACACTTTCACAGCACCAGCACTGAGCTGCTGCTCAAGCGCACTGGCTCAGTATTCCACTGCGCATCCTTGCTTCTGTTTCACGTCTTATTAACTTGTATACGTTCTGGGGAGAATCAACTGCAACCGACAGAGAAAACGCGTGGTCCTACAAAGGTTTTGTTTTTCTCTTTAAGATATGGAACCCTAGACGTAATAAAACTCACCAGGGCTGACATTAAATTTGTTACTATTTATTTACAAATTAACAAGAAACTAAACTAGTACACAAGAGAAAGTATGAAGTACAGTCTTAGCTAAATCCTGGCTTGGATGTTTTCAAGTGGGAAACCCGTTACACTTTATAAACTTTTTAGACTCTTCTTCTTACGTAACAAATAGAGCTTTAGCAAACTTTGAAACTGGAGAACTTTTCCTATCCTCTTCTTGTGGGTCGTCTTTTAACAAGGCTTTACTCGGGTTACGTCCGCAGTTGACGGATTGATCTTGTCGGGGTAAACAGCTTGGCAACAGCTCAACTTTAAATTCCCCAGATTTTTGTTCAGCGTACCACGTGATCGATAATAATTCGACCACGCAGCTGAACCGCTGACGTGAGTTGAGCAAATTTCCAAAATTAAGTTTGTAGGCCTATGTTTTAGGGTTTCAACCAACAATTTGGGAAATAAACGTCGGAGCTGAATCGCTGCCTGTTTGTACGAAATATATTAGTAGAATTTGTTTGCGCCGTATTACACCTTAATTAACGCCCTACATGTTTCAATAGGGATTCGTTTCTGTGACTAATCTGAAACACGGGTGAAATCTTTCGCCAGCTGTAACTCTTTAAAGAAGCATTTCCGGACCTATGAATATATGAACTTTTTTCATTATTTTTTGCTAGTGGAATCAGCTCAGAAAGTGCTCGGAACATTATGCAAATGAATCATGAGTTTAGCTCATAATAACATTAACATATTTTGTTTCTAAAGTAATTCTGGGTATTGTTGACAACTACCAAGAAATACATTTTTCATTTTTTTTTCAATATCTCTGTTATCCTTTGAGCTACAGAGAAAATAAAAAAAAACCATTGTGTTTGTCATTAAAAAAGAAAACTGTTTTGTTTCGTGTAATTATTTTGTAAAGTTAGCGGTTTTTGAGGTATTTGAAATTAAAAATTATAAACGGCCGTCATTTTGAAAATATGGAAAATAATGTTCTAATTTTTCGTACAGTGATAAAAGGTTACGCAACAAATAGGTATACAAAGTTTGAGCTTGAAATCTTTTTTACTTCCAAAAATATTAAGTACTAGCTGTGTGCCCGTGCTTCGCAACGGTAAAGTCTTGACATTTATAACTTCAATGTAACCTCAAAAAGCTAATACTCTTCAAATTTGCTAAGTAATGTTGCTATGGTAATGAATGTAAACAAAAATGACGTGTTGCTATGCTTTTTATAAGAACAGCTGTTTTTGTGCCCCTGAAAAATCAAAAGAAATCTTTCTTCCATAAGATTAACATTGAAAGTTTGAAGTCCAATGGACTTGAAGTTTGAAGTCACAGCCCTAATGTCCTAGGACGTCGGTAATTGCCCTAAAACCTTCCCAGGGATAACCTGTGTTACTATGCAAAATTTCAAAGCAATCGGATGGATGGTTTGGCAACGCATAAAGGACAAACAGAAGACAGACAGACATACATTGGGGTTTTTTACGTTTATAGATTTTGTAAAAAAACACATACAGACAGACAGATGAAAAAATAAGCACCGTAGACCCTGATGTTTATATTGTGAAATATGTTTGTCTGGATCCCAGAAACATATCCACAACAGAGGTCCAGAGAGTTCGGGGACACCCTGTATATAAAAATGTAAAATACTCAACATGTTACTATAAATTTGAATTACACAATAAGCATTCATACGCTCTTCTACATGCGGTACTTCCATCTCTCTCACACATACACTTTAACACACGACATTGTTCCTTCACACCAAGCCTTCACACGACCACATCCAACCAACAAGCTAACCCCTGCTCATTTAGCCAGTTCTTTAGGAGATAAAATAATCTGTCCGCATAGTCCCTTCTCATTTAGCGAGTTCTTTAGGAGATAAAATAATCTGTCCGCAGAGTCCCTGCTCATTTAGCGAGTTCTATAGGAGATAAAATAATCTGTCCGCATAGTCCCTGCTCATTTAGCGAGTTCTTTAGGAGATAAAATAATCTGTCCGCATAGTCCCTTCTCATTTAGCCAGTTCTTTAGGAGATAAAATAATCTGTCCACATAGTTCCTTCTCATTTAGCGAGTTCTTTAGGAGATAAAATAATCTGTCCGCATAGTCCCTGCTCATTTAGCCAGTTCTTTAGGAGATAAAATAATCTGTCCGCATAGTCCCTGCTCATTTAGCCAGTTCTTTAGGAGATAAAATAATCTGTTCGCATAGTCCCTGCTCATTTAGCGAGTTCTTTAGGAGATAAAATAATCTGTCCGCATAGTCCCTGCTCATTTAGCCAGTTCTTTAGGAGATAAAATAATCTGACCGCATAGTTCCTGCTCATTTAGCCAGATCTTTAGGATATAAAATAATATGTCCGCATAGTCCCTGCTCATTTAGCCATTTTTTATTAGATAAAATAATCTGTCCGCATGGTTCCTGCTCATTTAGCCAGTTCTTTAGGAGATAAAATAATCTGTCCGCATAGTCCCTGTTCATTTAGCCAGTTCTTTAGGAGATAAAATAATCTGTCCGCATGGTTCCTGCTCATTTAGCCAGATCTTTAGGATATAAAATAATATGTCCGCATAGTCCCTGCTCATTTAGCCATTTCTTTAGGAGATAAAATAATTTGTCCGCATGGTTCCTGCTCATTTAGCCAGTTCTTTACGAGATAAAATAATCTGTCCGCATGTCCCTGTTCATTTAGCCAGTTCTTTAGCAGATAAAATAATCTGTCCGAATAGTCCCTGCTTATTTAGCTTTAGGAGATAAAATATTTTATTTGGATTACTTCATTTTTCTTAATTATGCCAGACAATTTATTTTAGAGTCTGGGTGTAATTACAGAGAAGAAATTTAAATAAATGGTTAACCTTGCTTTGGGAACCTTTGCTTTGCTTTCGCGTCTTAAAAAAAAAAATAATCAATTTGTTGCAAAGAACGTAAGAACCTCGACTCATAATGTAACATATTTTAAGGACTTTGTAAATAAAGAAATAAAGAAGCTGCAATACAGAAGGCATCGAAACAATGGTACAGATAGCACCATTCTTATTTTATTTAATAGAACCTGGGCGACAGAGCATCGCTCAGTATTTGAAAAAAAAATGTTTTTTTAACATAAAGTATGTAAATATGAATCGCATACTGAATAAATATTAATATTTTTCTATCTTACGTACATATGAACTGTTTATTTAAATTTTTAAAAAAACTTGAGTTTAATTAGTTCTAAAATTTTATTAGATTTTTTTGCTGATATGAAACCTAGTTCATTCGATTCCTGACGTCCAAAAACCTCCATAGGTACATGTAGGTCATGTAACCTATCCGACGAATAGGCCATATTTGATATTGTTTATATATTTTAGAAATATAAAACAATAATTATAATCAGTAGATAATTTATATTACCTATATAGAAATGCAAAGAATGCAGAAACTGGTGAAAAGGTTTTCAGAACGGTTAATTATAGAGACCAAGATAGGATATTTCTCTGAATTTAACGTAGTCCCATGAGAACGATTTTCTTTTTCATTACAAATCATACCCAGATCGGTTATTCTGTAATTACGCTTCTGTCTCTTTTCATTTCTATTGGACTATTTTCCGCACCGGTAGTCTTGTGTTCAAACTTATTTCTAATTGGCCTGGTTTGAAACCTCTAGGGAGTCTTTATTATGTTTTTATATAATCTGAGTTGCAACATTTAGTATTAAAATACCTGTTAAACAATGTTACCTCGATTTCTCCTCGAACACATTGTATGACACGTATATTAAAATGAAAATAACAAATCTTAGATAAGCAACGCTATAAGGCTTTATAAAAGAGACGGCAGTTGTCCTTGGACACTATACGGTGCACACCTTACGTATTGCGTAACGTTATTTATTGTCCGTGCATGTGTTTGTTGATTTGTATTAATTTTGTTCTTGTATTAACTACCTGAATAGAGTGATGAAAACGCTAATGATGGAGTGAAAACTCCGAAACGAGTAAGTGGTGGGCTGAAAAAACATAGACAGTCCGAACGGGACTGGCCGACAGAATTAAATACATAACAAGATGAAAAGATGGAACACTTTTTCGATATTTGTTTTTTAATACTCAATTTTTGTCACGGTCGTCACGTTGTTGTCACGCTAGAAAGCTCAAAAGCTTTTCAAATCTACGTCATAAAATTAAGAAAATTTTGGCATCACCAGAAGTTTTCTACGCCGTCTGTGAGTGCACATATCGTGTCCACACATATAGACACCGGACACAACATTTTCCATTGCTTTATCGCGTTCAAAGACCTTGAAAACTTCGAGAAAAGTCATAAAAGGGGGATAAAATTTTTAGAGTTTTTGCAAGATTTCAGTATTTCGGCATTGTAATGCGAGCCGAAGTAAAATGAATATAAATACAACCTTTTATCAATATTTTCATTTATACGCATTTAAAGAATACAGATTCGTTTAACTGCGGCAACATTCGTAAATCTTCGTATAACATATAAACATATTCGATTATTAATTTCTTCATTTTAATATTAATAACTTCTTAAAAATATTTACGTATATAAGTTTAAAAAATTAACCAATAGTTTTATTAACCTACAGTTTTATAATCCTTATAATAATTATTGTACACATTTACCAGTTAAAATACATACATTTATCCATACATAACAAATTGTGTATGTCCATAGGGAGGTACTATGGACATATATGTACTATATACATACTTATCTACACGGTGCGCGCGCAACTTTCTCCCTTTTGCTTCGCGTCAGATGAGGTACACCGAACATAAACAGGGTGAATAAAAGTCTGGAGACACTTTTGAGTAATTGAAAAAAAAAACAACTTAGGTAATGCTAATTAGGTATAAAGAAGATGTACCTTTTTTACGCATAAGACAACGTTGTTACCATTTCCAAAATGGGAAATTTTGGGGCAGCTCAAAAATTTTAAATGCAAACCCCTGTCTTGTGACCCCTCATTTTAAAGGTATTAGCACAAGAATGTTAATGACGAAATCTAGAGTTCTCTATCTTATTCCTATCTAAAGTTATTTACGCTTAAAGACGAGAATGATTCAAGTCCTTCTAACGTTTTAGTGATTTATTGGTGAAGAGCCAAATCCAAGGAATGTTTATTAGGTATTAGGATGTATTTTTTTATGTATGACTTTATTTCAAAAATTGGAAATATTGGGGGCAGCTCAAAATGTCTATACGCAAACCCCTGTAATGTGGCCATTCATTTTAAAGGTATTGAAAAAAGAAAATTCACAGTGCAAATTTGAGGCCTCTATCTTAACCCTACTACAAATTAAATCCTACTCCATGATAAATAGAAGAAAGATGATTTCCAGGACAAAACTGGCAAGAGGCTAATAAAAGACTGGAAAATACTCAACTACTGATAAGACTTGGGTAACAATAGCTCAGACTAGCCCAAGTCCACTTGTGGAATGAAACCACTCTTTTGGTTTTCCCAAAAATAGAATATCTTTTAACGGTTGTAATTTGTAGTAGGGTTGAGATAGAGACCTCAAATTTGCACTGCTAGTTTTCTTTTGTCAATATATTTAAAATGAATATTCACAATACAGGGGTTTGCGTATACAAATATTGAACTGCCCCCAATATTTCCAATTTTTGAAATAAAGGCATACATAAAAAAGTACATCCTAATACCTAATAAATATTCCTTTTATTTCTCTCTTGTCATTTACGTTTTTGTACCAACACCTTTAAAATGAGAGGTCACAAGACAGGGGTTTGTATTTAAAATTTTTGAGCTGCCCCAAAATTTCCCACTTTGGAAATGTTAACAACAAAAAAAAAAAAAAAAAAAAAAATACATCTTTACTTTTTTTGCGTAAAACGTACATCTTTATACCTAGTAAATATTACCTGAGTTTGGTTCTTTTCCAATTACTTACTCAGAAGTTACAGGGGTGTCTCCGGACTTCACCCTGCATAGTAGGTCTACAGCGTGACGTAACGATAAGCCGTAGTTTTATACACATCCAGCCACTTCCAACATAGGTACCCTACGCGCCTAAAGAAGTATTAACTTCAAAAAAGATGTCATGTGACGGAATCTACTCATAAGGTAACTTATTGTTATTTCAATTATGTTTCGCTTGAAATTAGTTTCAACAAATAGAAAAGGAAATCAGATTTTATTACTCCAACAATAATTTAATTTACGGGTTAACCATAAAAGTACTAAGCGTATAAAATCTTCTTGATTATTTTGTTTTTAAATATTCTGTGAGCGAACCGGGTGGCTGGTTGCGATAGGCTTTCTCTTTCGCCGCTATTAAGCCAATTCACAATAAACCCTTTGATCTTGAAAGGACGGTGTTTTCTTTTTTTTTGTTTCTGTTTAACAAACTCCGTTTTAAATCTGTTTAGAAATCTTTTAGTCATAATTATATTAACCAGCTGAAAGATTTATTTAGGAACATTAGTTTTTAAGATTTTTGTAGTGAAGTTAATTCGTTTTAGATAGTGTAGACAAAGCTAAAAAGAATATGAATTTATTTAAAAATCCCAGTACTTTTTGAGAAGAAAATGACTTATTTGTCCCATTTTCAAGGCAGTGACCATGAAAGTAAAAAATGTGGTTTGTATTTTTATTTACTCCTTAATTAAATTTCTTTGTAATATACCACTTAAAACGAATGTTTCGCCAAATTTAAAAAAATATAAAAAATGTAAAAATTTTAGGGTAAAGAAGTCCATATCTAAAAAGTTTTATTGGAAATGTAAATAGAGTTTGATACCAAATCAAAGTTCCCTCAAAGTGGAATATCTTTATTATTAAAATGTTTGCCATCTCGACGAACATCTCAAGGTTGCAGTCAAAAAACTAAAACTTTAGGTTGATTTTTAAGTTTTGTATTTTTTTTAAATATTGGTAGCGTACTCTTTAAAGATAGATAATTTTATATTTATGCGGTCGGTGACGGTACCATCGGTGTAGCAACGTATGGTGACAGTACCATCGGTGTAGCAACGGATGGTGACTATACAATCGGTGTAGCAACGGTTGGTGACGGTACCATCGGTGTAGCAACGGTTGGTGACGGTACCATCGGTGTAGCAACGGTTGGTGACGGTACGATCGGTGTAGCAACGGTTGGTGACGGTACCATCGGTGTAGCAACGGTTGGTGACGGTACCATCGGTATAGCAATGGATGGTGACGGTACCATCGGTGTAGCAATGGATGGTGACGGTAACATCGGTGTAGCAATGGATGGTGACTGTACCATCGGTGTAGCGACGGTTGGTGAAGTTAAAATCGGTGTAGCA
>JAGFPH010011753.1:0-33169 GCA_018207615.1 Philaenus spumarius | reverse complement strand
TTGAAACAACCCCTAAAACAATAAATATTGTTTGTTATATATCTCAATAACCCTACCGCCTAGGAACGTGAAATTTTGTACACATATTTGTCACAGGGGCTAGAGGCGCAATAAGAAAGAATTGTTATATATATCATCTATAAGGGGGAATACCGCCAAGGAACGTAACAAATTTGGTACACATATTGCTCATAGAAGCGCACTAACATAGTATTTTAAAATATTTGGCCTTTAAGGGTTGAAACATTCCCTAAAACAATAAATACTTATTTGTATACTTTCCTTAAAGCTATAGATCTGAAATTTTTTACATTTACATATACATTTCTTACAAGATACATATAAAAAATAAACCAGTTTTACATTTTGTTACGTGCTGTTAAGGGTTGAAAATGAAATAACAACCCCTAAAAACAATAAATATTAATTATTATTCATTCCTTAAAGTTAGAGAGCTGAAATTTGGCACTTATTCATTTTAAGAAAATATTTTAGACTTAAGCTGATCAAAACAATCCCGATCTATACTACATTCGCATATTAAAGACGTATCTGGGTGATCTGCAAACATCTATCTAAGATTGTGATTTACCAGTATGTAGATTTGGTGGTTGAAAAAGAAGACTCTCTTCACTCTATTTTTTTTAAATTTGTTCTTGATTTAATTTATTCGGCACACATACCATAACGAAGACGATTGACGATCAACCAGTGAACAATATATACCAAACTAATTGAAAACTGTCGTGAAATAATAGATGAAAGAAAACGAGAGAAAAATATTACAATTATTTATGAATCATAGTGATGAAAAAAACAAATTGCCTGTAGCAAAGGTCGGGTATTCAGCTAGTGTAAGTATAATACTTGTGGTGTACTGAACATGTCAGCTGACATATACGGCACATTATTAACTACCTTATCAAATTTTAGAATGTGTATTATCTGCAATAATTCCTATTTAATAAAATACCGCTAAGAAAAATGCCCTTCACCGGACTGCTACACTACACATTTTGCTGTTATCGCTCTATTATATACAAAAAATGTCTGTCACTCACACAAAAACTCTGACCTAGATAACAAGTAAACAAGAAATTACATAATCAGTAGCAAATTATTGTTTTACTGTCGTAGGCCAACATGGTTATCTTGCGATATCTCTGTTTCCTTGATGAAACAGCGTGTTTCATAAAACCATTGTACGACTTGTGCGTTAAGTTTTACTTTAAATTATTAATGAAAAAGTAACCGTTCTACCGTTGCACAACTTATGAACCACGTCTCTTATTTATAGTTTAAAATAAGGACGATTATACTTACCATGGGCTCCCAGGGAAAGGAAAATATGTATATTATTAACTAGGGGCTCTGCCCCTGGACGCTTCGTGTCCCAACCCCGCCTCGGCCTTCGGCCTCAGATGGCTGCTTCGCTTCGCTCGCAGTTGGAAAATTCGCTAAAGAATCTCGTTAATCTTTGGCCCGTTTGTACATAGGTGACCGAGCATAAATCAGCTGTTTTATTTGGCAGCTGACTCAAACTCATTAAACATTATCTCCATAAGATTAACATGGGAAATTTGAAGGATTGTGCCGGAGCTCCTTCTCGGGTAAATAGCGGCTAAACGGATGATCGGATCTTAAATCTGATGAAAAGTCGTTAGTTTGAAATTAAATTTTCTACAACTTTTGTATTTAACATTTTTTTCTATCTCTTACCGATTTCTTACATAACGCGATCAAAGTGGAAAAATGAAAAAAATTAAAATAAACTTTAACACCCAAAAGTTGGTTTTAAAATTGCAAAATGTTTAATTCTGGCAATTTTCACAAAAGTTTCTCGTCGAGAGCTCTAATTTAAGTATATGGTTGATGGGGTTCCGATTACGGGAAGTGCCTAATAATTAATGTCAGTGAATCAGTGAAATCGTCTAGCTTTAAGGACGTTGGGCGGAGCCTCCCTTCTCGGATGAATAGTGGCTAAATGGATGATTGGATCTTGAATCTGACGGAAAATCTCTACTTTGAAATTTAATTTTCTACAACTTTTGTATTTAACATTTTTTGCTATCTCTTACCGCTTTCTTGCTAAATGCGCTCAAAGTGGGAAAATGAAGAAATTCAAAAAATAGAAAAAATCGTTCCCACCCAAAAGGTGCTTCCAAAATTAAGAAATGTTAAATTCTGGAAATTTTCCCAAATGTTTCTCGTCGAGAGATTTAATTCAAGTATACGGTTGATGGGGTTCCAATTACGGGAAGTGAATAATAATTAATGTCAGTGAATCAGTGTTACCGTCTAGCTTTATATAAGTAGATTATAGTCAGGTACTTTTCATAAAAGAGATTAGCATTAAAATATGTTTTAAATGTTATGTGCCGTTTGATTTTACATATACTTATTTTATTTTTTTACAAGAGTTCAATCATGAGCTGCAATACACTGTGTAGAATATTGAAAATACGGGGGTTGGCGTGCGAAGCACGCAATGCATTATTTATTGCATTGTGTATTGAAAATACTCCCAATATGGAGGTTGGCGTGCGAAGCACGCAATGCATTGTGTATTGAAAATACTCCCAATACAGAGGTTGGCGTGCGAAGCACGCATTGCATTGTGTATTGAAAATACTCGCAATACGAGGTTGGCGTGAGGAGCACGCAATGCATTGTGTGTTGAAAACACGCCCAATACGGGAGTTGACGTGCGAAGCACGCAATGCTCTGTGCGTCGGCCGTTTCTCATAGTGTTCAGTGTCAAGCTCACATGTGCGTCCTTAGCAGTGAACGTGTTAACCCCAAACCTCGGTCTACCCCCCCCCCTCCCTAGAAAATATCACATGGGCGCCCATGTTACTACAATTGTTTTGTTGTATTCCTGTTTTTATTCTTAGGTTTTAGCAGACGTAACATAATAATTATTGTAATCCTGGTAGTTCCTTCATTATACAAGACTTTGTAATACAATGTTAAAAGGAGGTTCTTTTGGTATACACGCATAGAGAAATGAATTGAAAAGAAACATTGTTTATTATGGTAGGGTCTACCCATTCAAATTATTGTTACAATCTTAAACTGTTTTTTAGCCTACGCATGACAAAAGTGATTGTAAACATAAGACTTTCACAACGGCAACGATTAGCCTACGCACTACCAGAAGTAGCGTTTGAATGCACGAATTTGGCCGACCAATCTTGACATGAGGCCAATAATGTAGGTTTAACACTTTAAAACCCGATTAAATTCCCTCTCCCTTTGACTAAATTCAACCAAGTTGAAAATTGGCTATCCACAATTAAAGGCAACGAATTTACTACTTCAAAAATATATATTTTACTAGTAAACCACGAGAAAAATCACAGACGACTTAACTAGATACACGTCAGAAATACATCATTTAATACAAAACACTATTTAAACAACACACTTTATCTAGGCCTACCTAACTATGCAGACGGGGATTTTTAACTCGGTAAATGTGTACAATTATAAGGACTATAAAACTGTAGGAATATTTGTCAAGATTTTGTGTTTATGTATATTATTATATTAAAGGTAACAATATTATACAATATTATTGCCTTTTATTTCATATTGATAGATCAAATGATTTAGAAGTTATTAATATGATAGGCTATATTATTGATTGAAGTTGAAAACATAACCCCAAAGTATAATATACGCTAGGTTTTGTTTGCGTATTACAGATGATGGGTGAAATCAGCTGTTATATTATTTAGTTAAACGAATAGGTATTTCTTCTTTAAATTTGTACAAACGAATATTTTGATGATAAAAGGTCGTATTTATATACAGTTTATAACCTCAAAGCAAATATTTTAACGTATAATTTTAACATACATTAGTTCTATATATCATATTTAAAAAAAATCAACTTCACAAGAAATTATAACGATTGAAGTTGTAAACATAACCTCAAACTATAATATACACTGAGGTTACAGGTGATGGGTGAAATCAGCTGTTATATTAAATGTTACTTCACGTACGTACGCTCGTACACTCGCTTTTATAGGATTTGATTTTTTACTTAAAATTCTTTACTAAAACGTGTTTTTAAGAAAACGAATCTTTAAAATTGCTGTCCCCTTAACCATCTCATAAAGTAATCTAAAAAATTCTTTAGGAATACGAGAATATTATTACTTAATTCTAAATTAAAGAAAAATTGCCAAAGTGTGATTTCTACATAGAAACATATTCCTATATTTTAAGTTTATGTGCAGTACAGAGCGCCCGTAAGCCATGTTATATATACGACAGTCTCGGCGATAATAGCCAACTAAAAAACATCAACTATCATGCTACGCTCGGTCAGTTGACGCAACCCGCATGACAATAAACGTGATGTTCCCTGTAACGGTAGTAGCATTTATATCCTCCCGTAAGACTTGTACTGCACGGTGAAAGTGGAATCGAGTTTAGATAAAGTCAGATCTTACTGATTCTTTTCAGTAAAAGTTGATTAAAAGTGAAAAGTGATGAATTTGTATTAACATTTACTAGTCAGAGTTGACCATACCTAGGGAAAGTATACTCTTACTGCCTTAAGTTAGTAAAAGTTTACTTTTTGCAAGAAAACGGTCTTCTACCTAATACAAACAAATCAAAAAGCAAACCTTTATAACAAACAAAAAAAAGATAAAAAAATGTTTATTATTTATTACAATAAGGTAAAGATTTGTGACACTTTGAGTTGCAGAGCACATCTTTCTTCTTACGCATGCACTTCTTGGATTTGCATTTAGTGTTGCAAGAGCATTTGAAAAATAATTGTGCACTTCCAAGAGATTGTGAAGTTGCAACTGTCCTCACAGCTATTGTTTTATCCATAGGTTTATTTATCTATCAGCTATTGTTTAAAATAACCTAACCTAACCTGAATCCTGGCCTGGCGTGGATAATCAAAACAAAGATATGCGCACGCAGTTACATGTGAAGAGCAACATTTCTGAATCAACTTTTACTAAACCACATCAGGCATAGTTAACTCTTCCTAGGAAAAGTTGATCTGTTTATTTTCAATCTACTTTTACTGATACTTTTAGTAAGAGTTTCCTCTTCCTAGGCAGAGTCAACTCTCCCTAACAATCTACTTTTCCTGTACCATATGTACAAAAAAACCAAAAAAAACACCCCACATTGAGTCACCGGTTCACTGATCATTATATTTCAGAAACGCACATTTCTGAGTAGCTGAAGTTTTGCATAATTATTCCTTTCAGGCCACATAGGCTTCAGAAGAAATATTGTTTTTTTAATTAAAAAAGTAAAATGTACAAAAGGATTATAAAATGTTGAAAAACTCAAGTTTTTAACCATCGGAGATATCGATTTGGGACTTAGTTTATTCTATTACATAACCCAGAAACTAGAGACTTTATGTGAGAAAAACCTAGGTTCCGCGAACTCCGCTGAATTTCAACCGGATTTCGGCAATTTTAGAGTTCCGAAGTTACGCATCAGAAACCTAACCGTGACCTTCACTTGGGCTGAGTTTTAAGCGGGCATTTTATCTCTTATATTAGTGATTCACTATTTTCAACAGTATTGTTATATAAATTGTGTGAATTCCCTTTATACACATATTAATTTATATACCAAGAATTTTATACTTTATGCACTCATTTTATAAACATAATAGTGGACCTGGCAATGTTTCGCTGTTGATTTAATTTTAAGTGTGGTTATCACATTTCATCACTTTAACTTAAGGGGAGTTGAACGGTCCTATGCTACCTATGTTAAATTCATCAAATTTATGTACCTTTTTCTCAGGATAAGTTAGAGTTAGAGAGCTGAAATTTTTTGTGGTTATATTTGTGTATCTTGTCAAGCTACTGTGAACCAATTTTATAATTATAACCAACATTTTTATAATTATAATTTTTTTTATTACACAATAAAATCATTTAAAAAAAGTAGAGGTAGTTTTAATTTTTATAGGCCATTTTACATTTAAATCAAATAATTGGTTCACTGTAGTTTCAGAACATGGTAAATTATCTTGTGTAAAAATTTCATTAGGATATCTTTAATAGTTTCTGAGATAAAGGTACATAAAGTTAAAAAAAACAAATTTTCGGGAAACAGTAAAAAACTAAAAACTTTGTGTACTATTCAAACTTACATGCATTTAACCCATTCGCTTATAACGACGGCGATTCGCTGTCGCGCTCCCTGTTGCCATTATGTGAAATGACGGTGAATCGCCGTCCACCAATAAAACCTGTATTATCCGAGTTAGTTCCTAAGAAATACAAAAGATCGCATATGCATCTTGTTGTATAAGTTTCAGGCTTTCTTCTTGTTATATTTTTATCTTCCATGGCCTGCCATAGTCTTCATTTGTTAGTATTTTTTATTAAAAGTTTAGCAAATTGATCTAAATTAATTATGTAACTTAATAAGAACCAATCTAAGTTATTATTATAAACCTCTCACACATACAAATCATACAGATAAAAAGTTAAGAGCAACCAAGCAAGCTTCATATAACCACTTCTAGATGGCGCTGATGAAGGTACATTTTTGTTAAAACCAACCGATCCTAGATGGTGCTGATAAACTATCTTTTACTTTACACGGAATATTTATACCGATAGTAAAGTAACTGAAGTTTTGTTAATTTGTCAGTTTTCTTTCATGAAGCCGTAGTCTAGTGGATAACGAGGCGTCTTTCTGATCAAGAGATGCTGAGTTCGAATCTAGGCTAGGGAGACCAGATATCTAATCATATCTGTGGTTTGAGGGTAGGAGGGCGGAAGTAAAGCAAACGGTGGTTGGCTCGCTTCCAAGCTGACGTGATATGACTAGATATCTGGTCTCCGGCTGGGGCTGTTTTGCATAATTTTACTAAGGTAAAATATATATATATATTTACTATAAAAAAAAAACCAGTAAAATATAAATTTATATATATATATATATATTTACTAAAAAAAAACCAGTAAAAAATAAATTTTTAGTAACCAAATGTCCAGGTTTACTTTTTCGCAGTACAAAAGATGATAGAGTGTCAATTTATACTATACAGAATTTAATTTGTAGTGCAACTTTTAAAAATTAAAAAAATATATTTGTAACCATGGTAACATTATGCAATTGGTATCCAATTGTTCAGAAAAATGCAGACTTTAAAATAATACAATAAAAAAAAAAATGGCAAATTTTGACCTATAGTAGTGTTCAACTCCCTTTAAGTAATCGAATTTCAAACGTTTTGTTTATAACAATTAAGAAGAGTTTAAACATTTTAAATCTAAAGTTTGTAGGAATTTAGTGCAATTTATTTTTATTGCATAAGAGTAGCTTACCCCATTTAAATCTTTTTGTTTGTAGTGACGATATCCTCTAAAAAAATCCTGGTACTAATATGTGTAAATTGTGAAATTTTAGTATAATTAGTTGAGTAGATTTTGAGAATATAGAAAAAGTAAGTTTATTATTATTTAATTTTAAGGGTAGTTATTCCACTTCGTCCCTTTAACCTAAGTAATCAAATTGAAAATAGTTTTGTATATCCTTTAAAAATAATATTACAAATAATTTTAGCTTTATAGCTTGTAGTTTAATTTATATTTTTTGTATAGGGGTAGCAACCCCCATTTTAACCCCTTCCAATTGTGAATTTGAACCATCCAGGGACCCACTCTCAAACAGAAGCAAAAAATTTCATCAAAATTGGTCCAGCCGTTTAGGAGGAGATCAGTGACATACACACGTACTGTGTAGTAGGCCTACTCACGAGTGTGGACCTGAGATTTACAGGCGCTGAGACTGGTGCCGCTGGCCACGGCTGTACTAACCATGTCCCTAATATGTTTTGCGGAACTATCAACCCTCCGATTTCTCAGAAATGCCGACTGTCAAATCCTAGTGGATCACCTCGGTAACATCCTTCAATGCTATTGTTAAACACACTTATTAATTTTTAATAAAGAGAACTTCCGTGTTTTCAAGAGAAGAAATGCAGACCGATGTTTTTAGAAATGCATTTAAAATAAGTGACAGGGCAAAACCAATGCACTGTGCCGTGCGGGTTGCTTTCTTTCCAGGTCCACACTCGTGAGTACAGGACAGTATGAAGAATTATTTATATAAAGATAATGTTTATGTAGTTTTTCAATGTTCATCTTTTTCATTTCTGTTGTTTAAAATTAAATACTAATCATGTGATCGAATAACACTCGAACAAAGAAGCTCGCACCTAATGCTTGTACTGTATTTACTTAAGTGCGATACAACGACAATGTCATCAGCATGATCATAACCATTAACCTTACTACTGTAGTGTCGGTTTAAGCCACCTCCCTTTTTAGTTGTGTATAAATAGGCATGAAACACAGTTAGGTTAGTTGTAGTTTGATTATTGCACCTCGTGCTAGATTGAAGATGATGACAATGTCGTTGAAATGAGTTTGATTAACAGGTTCACTGCTACGCAAGCGAACGAATATCGTATTTCCTATGCTATAGTCCGTTTACAGTTTAGTTGATAGCATGGGCAGGCATTGTCCATGCTATTCAAACGGAGATCTTACGCTAGTAGCCCGCATGAAAACATCACAACCTCATAAAACTCATTTAAACTAGTTATTAGGAATATGTAATGGAGTTTACCTAAACATGAGGTACGTCACTGAAAAGAAGAAATTTGGATCTTGAATTAAACACTGAGACAAGGATATTAGTAATTCAATGTTGTTGTGAATAGGACCCGATGTAGTTAGGTCAGGTAGTAGCACAGCAAGCCTACATAAGGGCTCATGCTATCAACTAAACTGTGAACAGGCTATAGGAGCTGACCTTTTATTTTTCATATTTATAGCCTAAATGAGTAGAAATTACTTTATTTTATATTTTTGAACCTTTCTACATAATAATCACCAATATTTCAAAGCAGACGCACATGTGCCTCCACAGCACATAAGCTTAAAATTGGCGTGCGAAGCACGCAATGCTCTGTGTATTGAAAATACTCCCAATGCGGGGATTGGCGTGCGAAGCACGCAATGCACTGTGTATTGGAAATACTCTCAATATGGGTGTTGGCGTGCGAAACACGCGTTACAATGTGTATTGAAAATACTCCCAATACGGGGGTTGTCGTGCGAACCACTGTGCGTCGGCCGCTTCTCATAGTGTTCAGTGTCAAGCTCACATGTGCGTCTTTAGCAGTGAACGTGTTAAACAAACGTATTAGTTGTTTGGTCTGTGTTCAAGTTTTATTCCATAAAGTATAACTTCTCACAAGTCAAGGTCAATATTTATTTATAAATTCAAACTACTGTACTTGGAAATATTACAATAAGAAAAAGAAAATTTACAACCATGAGGTAAACCATGTACCCTTGTTACTATAGATCAAAGTAATTATTTCCTATCAACGAACCACAGGGTGTCCCGTAACTAAAGTGCCAAACTTTGGGAGGCAAAATTGTATGGGTCAAAATAAGAAAAAAGTTCATACAAACACAGACCCGAAAACGATTTTTTCCTAGATATCCGCCATTTTGTTTTTTTGTACAAAATAATTCTTATATAGAGAACGGTTTGACTGATTGAGTTAAAACTTGACATGAAGTTTAACCTAACAATGATATATCTCAAGAAAAATAAGCGATTAAATCCAATCATGAGTTTCAAAATAGCAGCTGTTTGAAAAATTAAAACAAAGAGGTGTAATTACTTGACGCTGAACACATCTAGTTTACTTTGAGAACTGCTGTGAGTGTGCGAAAACGCACTTCGTTAAGTAGCTGTAGGAAAATAATACGATTTTCTATGGAACGTATTAACGTGTAACGCATTAATTATACTTGTTTATCCTATTACTTTAAATCACGCCCACATCTTAGGAACTACTACACGGACTTAGCCGTGGGCACAGCTATCGTTTTTAGTCCAAACTTTGATTGCGTGAACACATATAGATTCATTTTACAATAGCCTATCATCTTTACAAGCAGTATTCTTCCATGTTGCGGAACCGATGGGGTTAAATGTCAAAATTGTTGCGTCGTGAATAACGTAACTAATCATCTGATATCAGCTGATCGGTTACTAACGTAATCTTGAATGTTGCAATCGTGCAGTTTAGTTGATTGTGGTTTGTTATAGGAACGCTAACTGATGTAATATGAGAGTACATTTCTATATTTTATAGATTCAGTAAAAATGCCGTTGACCTGATTTGTTCTGTAGAATATGTAGATATGGTAAAAATGCCACTGACCTGTTTTGTTCTGTAGCCTATAGATTAAGTAAAAAATACATTGACCTGTTTTGTTCTGTACCCTATAGATATGGTAAAAATGCCACTGACCTGTTTTGTTCTGTAGCCTATAGATTAAGTAAAAAATACATTGACCTGTTTTGTTCTGTACCCTATAGATATGGTAAAAATGCCATTGACCTGATTTGTTCTATAGCCTATAGATTCAGTAAAAATTACATTGTCCGGTTTTGTTCTTGTAGCCTATAGATTCAGTAAAAAATAAATTGACCTGTTTTGTTCTGTAGCCCATAGATTCAGTTAAAATTACATTGACCTGTTTTGTTCTATAGCCTATAGATTAAATAAAAATACATTGACCGGTCTTGTTCTATAGCATATAGATTCAGTAAAATTTACGTTGACCTGTTTTGTTCTGTAACCCATAGATTCAGTTAAGATGCTATTGACCTGTTTTGTTATATAGACTATAGATTCAGTAAAAATTACATTGACTTTTTTTATTCTATAGCCTATAGATTCAGTAAAACATACATTCAGTAAACGGATATTTCCACAAAAATCTCAA
The DNA here is from genome assembly GCA_018207615.1 of Philaenus spumarius. Lineage (NCBI taxonomy): Eukaryota > Metazoa > Arthropoda > Insecta > Hemiptera > Aphrophoridae > Philaenus > Philaenus spumarius. The sequence continues at coordinate 22,343 of JAGFPH010011753.1, read as the reverse complement.
CATCGATTTTTTTTTGCGATCGCTATACTTTCTCTATGCTATAGTATAGTGAGAAAGTAAAAATATGGCTTATTTGCACCCCTTAATGTACCCTACCATTTGCAAAAAAAGTAATCTTTCTAAAAATCCTCGTTCCGCTAATAATAACAATAATGATAACAGATTGTTTTAGATTTTTTTTGGCCAAAAAAGGTTTTTTTTTTAATTTTTCAAAACCTTTTTCGTGCATCTATACAGGCCTAATTGACATGTTTGGTGCAAATTTGTTTGAAATCGATCGAATAGTTTTCTCTCTAGATAATAATAATAATTTAAAATTTTTGTGAGAAAGTATGTGCCAGTTCCTGATACCGTTTATTTGAAATGCTCTAGCATTCCATAGTTTATAGGTTAGCTCCACCTACTCCAAAGTTTATAGGTTAGCGCCAGCAACTCCAACAACAAATAGTTTGTATCAACGTGTGTCACATTTAAAATGTTTTAACGTATTTAATGAAAATTCGGAAAATTGCATATACGAAATTTGTACCCAATATCTTATTAATTTCTACAGGTTTAATGATTTTATATGAAAACCCCCAATGGAGAATAGATGCTTAATTTTAACCTCTACGTTTATAAAAACTGGAGTTCTTAAAATTATGCAATAAATAGGCCGCAGAATTAATACACCACAGTTTTCACACATCCTGTGTATAAACACTAAAATCCATCCTTGTGTTCAAATTCAGAAGTCGGTTGTTTGAAGTGTTGTAAACTTTACAGATTCTTATCTTTATAAACTCATAACACATACACAGTGCAAACAATAATTATAAAGCACCATTGTTAAAGTTCTTGCCATTGTTATAGAGTTTTCTCAAGAGTGTAGTGAGTTATAGCTATCCTATTGTAATGTCCTCAACATAAACGTCGAGGTATTCATTGAATTGCAATAACAAAATATTTTCACATCATTTGACGCGGTAAATGTTATGTTGCCAATTTGGCAAAACCGTGGAGAATTCAAAGTCGTACTATAATTGTTTTGTATCAAGATTTCTTTTTAAATTGTATGAGGTTAAAATTGACGAAAGAATAAACTGATCGAACAAATAAAAACAAATGTTCTGCTCTGCCTGTCACTTTTTTGATGACGCAAGCATTGGCGGATCCAGGGGGGAGGATGTGGGGGCTGCAGCCTTCCCTTTGGGTTATTATATTTTTGTAATCCTCCAAGTGGCAGACTGCTCAATTGAGTAGTCTCAGACAACACAACGTCTATCGAATATTTCACCCACTAAGTATTATCAAATCTCAATAAAACAAAAACCATTGGAAATAAAATGTTATAAGGAAATGACTCAAACTATTCGTCACTTTTTAAAGGCAAATAATCGTTAGACAGACTTGTTTTGAGAAGATGATAAGGATACCACTGGATTTTTCAAGATTTTAACTTTCTACCACGATCTTCTAATCATTCGTCACTCTTATAGTTTTTTTAGATATGAATTTGTCTGTAAACCCCTGCAATTGGACAGTTTTCAAAAAATGAGAAAGCACATTTTGCAATCTATTGCAGTATTCGTATGATAATTTTTATATCGATTTGAAGTGGAAGTTCTATATTTTCGTTTAATATACGGAAAACCTGGTTTAGTGTTCCGAACTATTCGGGTATTTCCGTGAAATATGAAATGTACATTTTCAACGCCCTAGGCCGTTACCTTTTCCTGTCTGGCTGGAACTATACAGGTTGTACAACTCAAGATGGCCACCATTGGGATCTCGGAAACTATAAAAGTTACAACAAACTTTAAATGGCGGACCTTCCCTACTTTTTCCCTTGCATTAAAAATACAATATTAAAATTTCCAAAAACCCCGCCATTTTTCTAATATGGCGGCCAAATTTTTTTTGGGACACAAATTTAAGACATTTTTATTCTTTTATATTTTTCCTAAACCCAACTGTTTATGAGATAGAGCCTCTCAAACATTTTCTATGTTATGTCATTTTTTAATTGGGCCAGCATAGGGATCTCAGAAAGTATATACTAATTTTACAGCAAACTTTAAATGGGGAACCTTTTTTGTTTTATGAGAAATTAAAAAATATGTAGTTAAAATATTTCTAAATGGCCGCCATTTTCCAAAATGGTGGTCAACTATGAAATTTCTTATAGAAATCCCTATTTTTTATGACGGATTTGGGTTTTACATGCAATTTTTTATAGATCCATCTTGAGTTGATCACCTTGTATACTATACGTTTGTGAGAATTTTGTTTAGTTGTTGTAATTTAGTGAAATAAGTTTTTAGAATAAATCTACTTAAAATGTTCAAGTATACAGTTCAATTCTATGGTTTATTCTCTACAATTTGTTAATAAAACTTTATTTTTGGGTACAGCATATAATCCTTATTCCTATTCAAAATGGGTGCTCGTGAAATAGTCTAAAAAGTAAAAAGACGTTTTCAAGCACTGTATTACAAAAAAATTATTCTATACCCCACCCCCCCGGATAGGAGACAGCCCCCTCCTTGAAAACCGGCTGGATCCGCCCATGATTGCAAGGGTAGATAAAGGGATTACTTATTTAGTAGGCTCAGAATCAAATCCGTTCGAAATTATTGTAAACCTTCTAAAGAGTATGTAAAATGTTTGTACGTATGTTGTATGAAAAACCCCACCAACTCTTAATGCAAAGGGTGGTTAAAATGAGACGCAGAAGAAAACATTAAATTGATTACTCTTTTAGTAGGCAGAATATTGGCTCGTTAAAAACGGTTGTCAACATTCTAAATACGGTTTGCGACAAAGTAAACGGTACTGAAAATGAAGCATCCGTGGTTGGTTCTTAGAACAGCTGGTTATATTGTTGATTGTTGCCAGGCCTCGTTACTTATTACCACTTTCATGTTTGAGGCCAGGTTACGCTGTAAAGGTTCTTGCCACTCCAGAGAAAGCTTTTATCGAATATTATTTCGTATGGAACAGGTCGATCCGTTAGGCCTAGTTTGATGCGAAATGCTGTAGAGTTTCAAGAACGGTTTCACAAACAGACGCCAATCCCTTCTACGCCACCAGCTCTAAGCTGCGAGGATTGTGTCGATCTACACGCCCGGCCCTACTCATACGAAATTATTATAGAATAAACGTTACCAGGAACTGGCACATACTTTTTCACAAACACATTTAAATTATTAAACAGATTCACTGTGACTTCATAATTGTAGGAGGGGTAAGAGAGGTGATATTAAAGTAGCAGATTAACTGATAAATATTATTATTATTATTAGCTAGAGAGAAAACTATTTGATCGATTTCGAACAAATTTGCACCAAACACGTCAATTAGGTCAAAAACCCCCAAAAACCAGTTATTATTATTAGCTAAACGATAATTTTTAGAAATCTGCGGTTTTTTGCATATGGTAGGGTACATTAAGGGCTACAAATAAGCCAAGTTTTATCAAAATCGTTGGAGCCGTTTTTTTATAAAAAAATAATAACTGATTATTTTGGAGTTTTTTGACCAAAAAGGGGGTTGTTTTTCAAAACTTTTCAAAACCTTTTTTCGTGCATCTACACAGGCCTAATTTACATGTTTGGTGCGAATTTGTTCGAAATCGATAGAATAGATTTCTCTCTAGCTTTGTATACATACAGACAGACATTTTGTAAAACCACTTTTTTGGACTCAGGGGGTCCCATAACGGATATTTCCACAAAAATCTCAACATCGATTTTTTGCGATCACTATACTTTATACTATATAGTATAGTGAGAAAGTAAAAAAAACACACGAGCCGAAGTCTCGAAAAAGTGTTCCATCTTTCCATGTTGTTATGGTATTGTATAAATGTCAACTGAATGTGATTAAGAACATGTTGCACATACATCAATTATACAACGTTTAGATTAATCAAAACGAACGTAAAATTTTCCACTAGCCGATTAGAGTTTTCTAGTCATAGATAACAAAACTAGATTCAATATTCTCGTGTGCTGAAATATGTGACGTCACGTTGTAGGCCATCTAAGTGAGTAACCCTTAACCTTTCTCAGGTTCAGTACATAACCTTTATCTTTCAGAAAAACATAATTTTATACATATGTTTGTATTTCGTACATAGGTCGTACGAAATATTTCATTACTGACATTGTTTTAAAATTTTTTATTTTTTTTTTATTTTTAGACAAATATACGAAGTAAAAGGAAGCTGAAAACTTAAGAGCCATACATACCAACTTTAGTGCGCTGTGAAAGTGACAGCGCTATTAACATAGGAGGTGAATCTTAATTTGTTATTTAAAGTGAAACTAAGGCTTTTAGCAAGATTTTGTCCAAATAGTTAACTACAACTAAATCTATTAAACATTTCTATTGAATAGTTTTAATCATTTTATATTAAACATGTGTACAAAAATTGGAAATCAAATTTAGCTTTTCCCATAAGAAAAAATACGTGTTTTTCGTTCCGTTTTTACATACAGTACTTCAAAATGTATATTTTAAAAATAAAATTTATATGAAACGAGAGCTTGTGATTTCGTTTTGGGAACTATTGAATTGTTTTAATTCATACTATTTCCATTTTTGTGTTTAAGAGTGTTTAGTTAACCTATTTCAAACAATAATTTTTGTACAAGTCGGTAGTAGTTCAATCATTTTGCAATAGGTTGCGCTAGTGCTGTTTACCCCTACTCTCCCTCCTGCTCCTGTCCCCCACCTTTCTATCCTTCCGTAGACTTTATGCAGTAGTACAACTACAAATAATATTATTATGAATCATAAGTGATTGTGTTATACTGGACCTTATTGTATTTTCTTGTAAAAAAGATTTTGACACTGTCAATATTAATTCAAACGGACTGAATTCGATTTTGTTTGATTACTGCGAAATCAATAGTTGTTAGTGTTTAGGTATTTTATTCATTTTCTTTTCATTTTCATTTTACTAAGATTAGGCCTATATTATCTGCCTTTTACCAATAATTGCTAATACAGTACGATGCCTTCTAAAAAACAACACACACGATACACACAGTACGATGCCTTTTGAACACACACATGACGTGGTCTATATGAACTCCTTTAAGTTTTAGGCAACTCTCGTAGAGTTGTCGAAGATCTTCGAACATGTTGTTGAAAATGGGTTGTTGCATGCTTCTAAAGCCTCTAGTTATTTCTTCACGAAGCTCGGCAATAGTAGCCGGAGGCTCATTTCGGAAGATGCTTTTCTTCATCATTCCCCACACATGTAAGGTCGGGGGAGTGTAATGAGTATGGAAAGTTTGTTCCTTGGAAATTAGGCAGTTGCCAAGCTTTCTTCGAAGTAAAGCAAGAGCAGTGTGACTGGTGGTGCCATCTTGCTGGAACAACTGAGAACCAAAAACCAGATAGTTAGCACGATAAAAACGTTTTCAGATCTCTTGCAAAAAGGTGAAGGATCTTCTCTCTGTAACGCACCTGGTTTACAGTATCAGCATTCCAACGAAATACGGATCCAGATGCCTCTTCCAGATACAGCACACTAAACATGACTATGTTATGGCTTCTCTAAGACATCGTCAGAACGTTGAAATCTAAGAAAACGTGTTGTTTGCTTGTTGATGAAACCGTTTAGCAAACAACAAGAAAACGGTTTATCTGAAAACCCTACAGTTTGTAAGAACCCAGGGTTTTTATAGAAACTCTGTCTTTTTCTACTGTCCCTTACATTTAAAGTTTGACCAGTTTGTAATTTGTACGGAAATCCAAAAAGGGTTTTAAACATTCTTCTAAAAGACGAATTACTGGTGTTTATTTTCAAAGATATCCAATTTAGGCTTTTTTTTTACGCTGAGTCAAAACAATACCCGTACGACGGTATTTGTCAACAACGCCTACGCATTATTTGGCGGCTGTTTGTGCAATCGATCTTGAAACTCTCCATCAGTTCGCAACAAACTAGATCCACCGGATCAACCTGTTCCTTATTAGCGAAAATGATGCTCTACCATTAAAACTTTTCTGGAGTGTTAGGAACCAATATAGCGTTAATTAACCTCAAACAAGAAAGTAATAATAAACAAAGTGGCCTGGCAACAATAAACAATATAGTCTGCTGTTCTTTTTACCAACGACCGCTGCTTTCATTTCAGTACTGTTCATTGTGGAGCATAGGCCTACCATATAAATAACAATGCAACCCTTTTGTAGTTTTACTTTTTGTGACTTAGACCAGTGAAAACTTAACATTATAAAGAAGCGAAACCTTATGCACTAAAAGGGAACACTCAAAGTTTTTTTTAGTTGGTAGTTTACTGAGAATTAACTCCGAGCACCACGAGTCTTTTTGCGGGCTGCCAAGCGGCGAATATATCTGTCTCTCTCGTCAATACACACAAACAACTTTCTCTTTCATCCCCAACCGGTCCAACCCCAGTGACAAACATCGTATTATAGTGTCAAGAGTCTGTTGGATTTTGCCCCATAAGGCCTAAATAGACCGGCAGATATAATTTAAGCCCAAAAATAAAGTAATTCCGGCTGCTTCCGCTTTGCATTTAACAAAGCTCTAATTTTTCAAAGATCCAATATTGCGATAGGCTGCAATATTTTTTCTTGAAATTGTCCGTGTTGGAAACAATATACAAAATTATACAATTTTATTTTAACGTAAAACCCAATTATTAATGGAAATAAAAAAATTATGAGATTAATACAAAATTATTGTCTAAAATGAAGCAAACTCAACATCCTGTCTTGATTCTTAGATTACTAGAATAGCAAATTATGCTAATATAAAAACCATATTTTTGTAAACTATTATTGAAGTTAAACATGGTTTCTAAAAAAATACTCAAATCAATTTGAAAGCACAGTGGTTGATTTCTATAATTTCAATTATGACTAAAAAAAACAAAATTACTGTTACACAACTGCAAATTTAATGTCTATCTCAAACAAACTACAAAAACAAATTGCATATTACAAACAAAACAAATAATTACAGCTTTAAGATATGTACATTTGTAAAGTTAAATATCATGAACAAAATAAAGGTAATCTATATTATTACAGCAAATAACTTACAAAACAACAAATAATTACAGCTTTAAAATATATTAATTTAAACAGCTGCACATTTATTTAGGATTACAATAAGGGAAAACTGGCTTTCAATATTCACAACTTGTTGTACACCAGTGAAAGTGACGGGGTATGGTGGGGTGGGGTGGGTCAAAGTCCAAGTTGGGGAGAAATGTACAGTCCGAGTCCAAGGAAAAAGTACAGTCCACCGCGTTGACACTAGCGAAATCTGTTGGCTTCTCGGTGAAGTAGGCTTTCTCCGTGACTCATAAGCGTCGCCCTCAAAAGCACTACGGTTTCGCTTCTTATAAGTGTTGAGTATTCATTGCTTAGACTTACTAAACACCTTGCTTATAACCTAAACGTTATAAATACAAATACTGTCGAAATATAAAATCATCCGTTAGTAGAAATATTCGTGGAAACAACTTATTATTGTGTCCAACAAAGAACATTTACTAAAATGAATTTGAAACAAAAGTTTCTAAAGCTTTGATTTGTTAATAACCAAAGAAATATCATATTAATCCTATTTTTAAACCATGTATCTATTTTTTTTTTTTTAAATAATTTTTAGAATGAATTATTTTATATACAATTTTAAACTAATTATTAGGACGTATTTAAAGTTTCCGAACCAAATTTCTTTAAATCGCAAGATTTTAGACGCAGTAAGTTGGCCATCACAGAAGCCGTGGTGAACACTTTGGACGTCGGACTGGAAAACAAATCATGTTGAAACCAGGAAAACTTTTAATGCCAATCAAAGCACTATTTCGTAATACCTCGGCTAAAAATATACAGAGTGAATTCAAACTACTTATGGACAATTATAATGCGGTTCTTGATTATTTCTTAGAAACCTCACTTCCTCTTGGATTTAACTTTTCTTTGTAAATTACATACAGGCGATGAAAAATAGAAACAATTTCTTCGGCTTATAGATTTGATCACAACTTGAATTTGTGCTGGGTGAAAAATGAAATCCAGAATAAAATGTGAACTGCGTGGCGTAATTAGCCAGTGCGGTACATAGTTCGTCACTGTTTGACTTTAAATGAATAATACTGTGCACTTTTTACTTATATATAAAAGCCAAAACCCACTGACTCACTGACTCACTCATCACGATTTCTCAAAAACCACCGAACGGATTAGAATGAAATTTGGTATGTAGTTTCCTCTAGGGCCATAGGTGCTTACTAAGAAAGGGTTTGAACAAATTCGAAATTTTAGGGGGATCAAAGTTATTAAATCACGATTTCATCAAAACTACCGAATGGATTGGAATGAAATTTGGTATGTAGCTTCCTCTAGGGCCATAGGTGCTCACTAAGATAGGGTTTGAAAAAATTCGAAATTTTATGGGGGGGGGGATCAAATTTATTTAAAAAAAATTGTAAATATGTAAATAATATGTTCTCCATGTTTGCCGGCCTCTCCGTAGCGAAACTGGATAGCCATTGTCAACGAATGGTAAACTAACGGGCAAACACAAACATAGTAATTAAAATTAAGTTTCTCAAATTACACTCAGTTTTCCCGTGCGAAGAACGGGTACATCAGCTAGTGCATTATATAACCAATCCAACAAAATAGTATGGCCTCAGTTTGGAGGAAACAATACTAAAATTTAAAATAAATAATTTTAAAATGTTATTTTTCTATTTAAAATATATAACTGATAGAAGATTGTCGGTGTTGGTACGGTAATGACTGTTTGCTCTAACACTTCTAAGCTGACATGTAGGCTATATTCTCAGTGGCATATCCATTACCAGGTGATTACATATAGGCCTACTTCAAAATAATGTGTACCTTTTAAGGTTAGTTATTTTTTTTAAGTAGCCCCTAAGTCTTAATGAAGTGAAACAAATAATAAATACACAGTTATTGTTAGGCCTATTCTTCACGTTTAGTGTCTACTTTTTTTTATATCGTTTTATTACTACTATTGTTTTGCATCTATAAAAGTAAACAATTCTATTTACGTTCAAAATACCCATACAACTTAGTGTCCTTTTCACTTGAGACAATAATTCATTTAATTAAATTACAAGTGAAATAATTCGACCACGCACCTGAACCGCTGACGTGAGTTGAGCAAATTTCCAAAATTAAATTTACAGGCCTATGTTTTAGGATTTCAACCAACAATTTGGGAAATAGGTCTATTCACGGCGGTGCTGAATAGCTGCAAAATGGTTCGCACGCCATTCCGAATGTTGGGAGTATCTTCAATACACAAAGCATTGCGTGCTTCGCACGCCAACTCTCGTATTGGGGTATCTTCAATACACAATGCATTGCGTGCTTCGCACGCCAATCCTCGTATTAGGAGTATCTTCAACACACAAAACACTGCGTGCTTCGCACGCCAACCCCCGTATTGGGAATATCTTCAATACACAATGCATTGAGAGCTTCGCACGCCAACCTCTTGGTAGAATCCACCACATGGCTTTGAACCGGGTACTTCTATGGTATTTTACGTTTTGAACGATTTTGGGGGAACCAAGCGAGCTATAAGGTCGCGGAAAAAATAAAATGTGTATAATAATAACGTCCTACATTTATATTTGTAGAAAAAACTCAAAAACAAATTCATTGCCGTAAGAAAAATCTAAAAAAATAGTTACTTTCGGTCAAAAAACTTGCTTTCGATTGTTGGATTTTTTTGGCTAACGAACTCGTCCGAGCGACGTAGACAACCAAACATGTGTACCAAATTTTGACCAAATCGGACTTAAAATGCATCCGCTAGATTGCGAACACATACATACATACATATATTTGATTTTTAATGACACCCCAAAACGTGTTATGGGGACCATGACCGGTGCTCATTTGCTACATCCGACCTTTGGTCTTAACATAAGGGCCACTGCCTAAGGAAATTTCCTAAGGAAATTCGCTAAAAACATGGACCAAGACCGGGATTTGAACCCAGGACCTTTATCAAATCTCAGTCTTCGTCTATGTTTTTTCACTTGTAATTTAATTAAATTAACCCTTGCTGAGGAAGCGTGTAAGCAGGTAAGTTATTACAAATTGAAAATAATAATTATTATTTATTGTAAGTGGGCAAAATCAACTGATAGTTAAAATAACGACTTACTGAAAATGATTTAGGGTTTTTAAAATAAGAATGATTTATGTAACTTTCAAGTTTTATGAAAGTAGCACCTATTATACAACAAAATTCCTGCTATTATTGCAAACACTCTAGCCCTACTGCGCATGCGTCAGGATATACGTCATCGCTCCCCCCCACCTTAAACTAATTCAAGTGCCTCGGTCAAATAAATCGTTATTTTCTTGAAAATATCAGAGGATACAATTATCTGTTTGCATTTTCTTCACCGAGGGGGTTGGCGAGCGGAGGGCGGGGCTCTCTATCAGCATGTCATATAATTGTTTTTCTAAATTTCGTAAGGTATTTCTTACACAAAGTTGAGATTTGTATTATTCTTTAGGTAATGAATCGTAATTATTTGTTGCAATAATTTCTACAAGTTACAAAAATTACCAAAACTACGAGTATTCGTTTGGGAAAATAGATATTTCACCACTCTCTAGACATTCACTACGGGCCTAAAACAAATATCTAGATCAGCCACTCTTTACCATCTCAGCTTCAAAGTAATCATTTATCCTATATTGTCTGTATTAAAAGGGAAGTATAAAATATGTGTGGTAAGGAAGGAAGAGATTTGGGGTGCGAAGTTTATTTTTATCCAACTTCATTTCAAATATCCACTTCAAGTTAACGTACGTTGTGCATACATTATTGTTGTTATATTGCTTCCAATGGCAGAAGTTGAAAAAGAATGTGCGTGCAACATTGTATAAGAATCTCGTATACAGGGTGTTTACAAACTCCTTAGAAAATTTTTGTGTATCTGTTCCTTAGGTCAAGACAATCAAAAAACGTCACATAAACATGGGTCTGACATGCCTAGTTTTCTGTCTGTCCATCTGTTTGTGTTTTTTTACAAATTATTTTATAATTTAAGTACTATTTTAGATAGAAACTTAAAATTTGGCACAAAGGTGTACCTTTCTAGGTCAAACAATTGCATAAAATTTCGTTACGCTATCTTGAATAGTTTCAAGATGGCGGCCATTTAAAATCTTTGATGTTAAATTTCACGAAAACCGTAATTTTTATAAAAATTCTTTACCAGTAATAAAAAATGTCAAATTTTAAGATGAACAAAATCATACACGGAATTGCTTCAAATAGACACATATAAGAAACACGTGACACAATGGCTGCTAACATTGGTAGGGATGAGTCTGAAAACCTCCTCAGGTCGGTGTATAATTGTAGATAATTAGAATATAAGTAAGTGTGTATACCAGGATGGGAATGTATGATACAAGTAAGATTGTCTGAGATGAAAGTGTATGTGTTTAGGTATAAGAATGTTTGGGTATAAATTTATAATTGAGATAATTATACAGGAGTGTATGTGTCACGTTGTATATGCATTTTACACGAGGGTAAGTGGATTTATTTATTTATTATTGCTGTGTTTTTTTTTTTTTTTTTTTTTTTTTTTTTTATAAGGCGAAAACTCTATACTAATATTTATGAGTGTACAAAGTGCTGGGATGTATTCGCATGCTAGTGTATTGCAATGGATGATTAAGTGTAAGTATATATATGTGGAATGAGTTTGATTGTATGGTAATCTATGAATGTATGCTTGGGTATAAATGGTTATTATTATTATTCTCCTCTTCTCATCTTGTTCTTGTGTGTGTATTCTTGTGGTATGTGATAATCTTTTGGTTTTTATCTCAATAACTACTACTCTGCCACCACCAGAAAAACAATATAAATGAGTTTTTATAAAATAATTATGACTATAAAATATATTTACATGTCTGGCATGATAGTTTCGATCGCATTGCATTTGGGCACTCAACTCATTACCTACACACAGGCGTAAGCCCATGTAGGGATTATTCTTTTGAACCAAATTGTAAGAAAATGTAAAACCAAAACAAAAAGAATAAAACCATATTCTATTCTATTCTATACTTTATTTGCTACAATCGGATAATAAATAACTGAGTAATGAGACATTTACTGAAATAAATATTGTACAAAATTTGCACTAAACAACAATTTGCCGTGTACAGTTGTTACATAATTAGGTTAATGTCTCATTACTCAGTTATTTATTATCCGATTGTAGCAAATAAAGTATGATTTTGTTCGTCTTAAAATTCAAAATCTTTTATTACTGGTAACAATTTTTTTTTTTTAGTTACGGTTTTCGTGAAATTTAACATCAAAGATTTTAAATTGCGGCCATCTTGAAACTGTATAAGATATCGTAAAGAAATTGTATGCACTTATTTGACCTACCAAGGTACACGTTCGTGCTAAATTTGAAGTTTCTATCTAAAATAGTACTCAAGTTATAAAATAATTTGTAAAAAACACAAACAGACGGTCAGACAGAAAACTAGGCATTTCAGACACATATTTATATGACGTTTTTTGATTGTCTTGACCTAAGGAACAAATACACAACATTTTTGCAGGGAGTTTGTAAACACCCTGTATAATAACAAATCTGTTTCAGTAGCCTATACAGTATCAGTTTCGGTGTGATTAACTTACTTTTTGCACAGCAAATGTTGATGACTTGCACCGATGAAATAATTACTTGAAAGTCATAAATTCTTAATAGGTTTCGTGTAGGCCTAATAGGAACAATACAAGACATTTAAAACCTAACAATAGTCAGCGTAATTGCAGATATACAGACGAAAACAGAATGGCAACAGCTTTGGTAAGCTACTGTAATTATTTTAATATTTTTTAAACTGTGGTAATTACTATGGTTTTACACATTCAGCTGATTAAAGTGTTTATTGTTTTTACAATAATGAGCTAAATATTTCTTTAACAGCTGATTTTATAATTTAACACTGTTTGTATTTCTAACTTTAAGGTTAGGTTCTTTGTTTTTGGTGTAGGCCTAAGTAACGCCAGCTGTTTTTAACTTTTATGCACCAATTTATAACTGTTTTTAACTACTGTTATAGCCTACACCACAAACTTAATAATTTTATGTATACATTTAGTTTTATTAATCAGCTTATCTTTAAATCATCTCTTATTTTCAATTTCGTTATCAAATTTGTGAAATTATTTCTAACATTAAATTTTGGATTTAACTGCGACTATTTTTAGTAAGAATTCATTTGTTTTAATTCATGTATTTTTACAAATCTATACTAATATTATAAAGAGGTAAAGCTTGTTTTTTTGTTTGTTTGTATGTAGGGGGTAATCTCTGGCACGAATGAACCGATTGAAAAATAGTTTTACTAATAAAAAGCTACACTATCCCTGAGTAACATAGGCTATAATTCATTTCGATAAAAACCTTTTTTTATTTTAATATTTGTAAATTTAGTCGGAAAAAATCTTAGGTTAGGCCTAGAATGATAAACCAACACATGTATTTACATTTATTACCATAGCAACCAATTGAATAAAATAACAGATAATATAGCTGTTTAGTTAGTTCCAATATTTCCATTAACAGCTGATTTCAAAATTTAAAGCAATTATTTTTGTATTTTTAGCTTTTAGGTTATGGTTTTAAAGTGTAGACCTGAGCCTTGCCACTTTTAACAATTGGGGGTTGGCGTGTGGAGCACGCAGGGGTCTCCCCTAGTTGTTAACATAAAAAGAAAGTCTGCCTTGTTTCACATCAAATTCTCCTCTGCAGTTTGCCATAGAGGTTATTTTTATGACACCTTATAGCAATTAAACGATTTATGGGCGACTCGTGAACGAACCGGCTCGTTGAGGCTGTTCACTGGATGAGCTGACTGATCTGTGATCTGCTAGCACAATGAGCCGGGCCATTTGACGAACCGATTGTCTAGTAGGTCTTACGAGATCCGTCTTACGAGAGACGGGTTCTAGATATTTTTGATCTGTTGAATTAGATCAAATCTGAATTAATGTAGAACGGACAAACTTCAACACCACTCATAACATTTTTATACAGATCAAATCTTTTGTTTACTTTAGACTTACAAAAAGTCAGACACGTAGGATTATATACATTTAGATTTTACAATTATTTAGTCGAGTTAATTTATATTAGTTACTAGTGGACCCAGCAATGCTTCGCTATTGCTTGATTTAATTTAAGGTGTAGTTAAACATTGACTTAAGTAATCGAATTGCAAAATGGTTTTGTGCTACTTAAGAATATATTACACAAATTTAGATTTATAGTTTGTAAACCTTTATAGCTAATACAGTAGACATTTTGTTTGCTTTTACCTAATCTAAAAAAAAGCTGACAGATGTGAAGAACTGTAAACAAAATTATTCTAAATTGGTTGAAAAATGAACGTGTTTTGGTTCATTGTAGGCCTAGCCTAAAATCATGTTCAGTTTTTGATCCAACATAAGTGTTTTATATAAATTATGTAACAATCAATGTTTGAATTGAATTGAAATATAGTAAGTATTTTTAGTTGATTTTTCTTGCTTTAAGTTGGTCAATCTAACCTAAAAAAGATGTTGGTTTTAAAGAATAATAATCTGATTATAAATGCTGCGCAAAGTTGCTATGGTAATGAATGTAAACAAACATGGCGTGTGGCTAAGCGTTTTATACGAACAGCTGTTTTTGTGCACTATGGTCTTGAGTCCATACAAAAAGAGGCTGTTTAGTTTTTCCAAATTTGAAACTTTTCGGGAAACTTTTCGAATTTTTCTTTGTATAAAAACCTAGTTCGGACGATTATGAACATTTTAAAACCGAAAATAGCCAAATTGGTCCAGCCGTTCTCAAGTGATGCGCTTACAAAAGAACTGCAATTCATTTTTATTATATAGATAGATAAGCGATTGCTATCAAATTACCAAAAATATCTTCTGATGTTGAGTAGCCTATAAACGGAAATTTAATTTAAAACTAACATAAATTTTAATTACATTCATTATAATCTATTGATAATGCTAAACGAAACAAACAATAGCATAACCTTTGAACTATTACATTATTACTCTTGAATAAAAAGAACTAAACGCCGCTGAAAGAGAGACATAAAATCTGGGGAGTACGGAAATTGAATCGGTAAGGAGCTATAAACAGCTCCCGGCAGCTAACAGCACAGCTATGACGTTAGTGAACTAAATGATCCGTAAATCAGTAACTTGATCCGATATGACTGATCCAGGTCATTTAAAAGAGCCGTTTTTACCATAACTATTATAAAGTAAAGCCATGAAGTAATGCAGTGTTGTACAATTTTAAAGGTATTTAAAACGTAAACATTTTCAAAAAATCTTTTAACTTTCTTTGTCTCTTTTCATGATGGCATCTATAAACGTGCCAAATTTTGGTTTTGCTTTTTTATTTATTATAACTAAACAATTTTATGCTCAGAAACCAAAAAATACTAATCATTGCTGGTAACAGCACTTTTCCAACAATATGCAATCACCATAATCACTTTCTCGTTAAAAAAAACGTACAAATTTGAGTAAGTGTAATTGCTCTTAACATAAAACTTAATGTAGGTTGTTGTACTTCTAATTAAAGACTAAATATTTCAAAATTTACAACTATTTTCATATCCCCAACCGCTTGAAGTTGTGACAAATAATCTGAACTTTTACAAGATTTATGTGCCTAAGAGCTCATGTTGTTTTATCTACTCAATACTGGTAATTATAAGACAACGTTCATAATGTAACCGATTGTGTCTTTTCTATGGAGTGATTTATCACTTACGCGAGTCTCTTTGAACTAATTAGGCCTATGTCAGAAAAATAAAAAGTACGATTGACATTTTGACAGTCAAGGCTACGCCTCATTTAAAATACAAACGGCAGACATTGGAGAAACCCACTTTTGTTTTGTGCCGTTGATTCCTTAAAACTGTCAAAATTATCTTACTGGTGTTGCAGAAACGTGGTATCTTCTTCAGATTATCCTTGCATGACACAAAGGAAATTACCAAATTACTAATGGGGTTCTCCTCTTGTTTAGTGGCATATTTCATTACGAGCCCTTGAAGAAGTAAGCTATTTCGGTACGAGATCGCGTATTACGTAAATTCGATCAATTATCGAAATGCACTTTTGCAATGCGTAATGAACGATACATTTCACAAGGCAACAAATGTTTTTAAGGTTTCTATATTTCAGGCAAATAAACCAGCATACCATCACTCACTTTGCTTGCTTTTTTCACGCCATCCTACAAACTTTCCGAATTCATGTCAATAAATTGATTTCATATTTGATGAAGTAATTCGTTTGCAATTCGTTTGGCTTCCAACATTGTTTGTCCGCTTTCTGCAATTATTAAAATATTTTTATATAACAACGCTAAAACATTTTAAATGTGACACACGTTGATACAAACTATTTGTTGTTGGAGTCGTTGGAGCTAACCTTTAAACTTTGGAGTAGTTGGAGCTAACCTATAAACTATGGAATGCTAGAGCATTTCAAATAAACGGTACCAGAAACTGGCACATACTTTCTCACGAACATATTTAAATTATTAAACAGATTCTCTATGACTTCATAATAATCGTAAGAGGGGTAGGAGAGGTCACTTTAATCTAGGAGATAAAATTATTCATTATTCATTATTAGCTAGAGATAAAAGTATTCGATAGATTTCAAACAAATTTGCACCAAACATGTCAATTAGGCCTGTTTAGATGCACGAAAGAAGGTTTTGAAACATTTTTAAAAACAACCCCCTTTCTTGTCCAAAAAACCCCCAAAAAATCAGGTATTAATTTTTTATAAAAAACAACTCTAACGAGTTTGATAAAATTTGGCTTATTTGTAGCCCTTAATGTACCCTACCATATACAAAAAACCGTATCTTTCTAAAAAATTTCGTTTAGCTAATACTAATAATAACTGATTTTTGGTGTTTTTTTTGCCAAAAAGGGGGCTGTTTTTCAAACCCTTTTTTCGTGCATCTATACAGGCCTAATTGAAATGTTTGGTGCAAATTTATTCGAAATAGATGGAATAGTTTTAATAATAATAATATTTATTAGTTACTCTCCTACCATTATGGAGTCACAGTGAATCTGTTTAATAATTTTAAAATGTTTGTGAGAAAGTATGTGCCAATTTCTGGTACCGTTTATTTCGTTTTAAATAACTAATAAATTTTTAGTCAGAAAGGTGTTAAAAAGAGTTTTGAGAAGTTGATTTTTCATAATTTTTCAATCTCCTGTGACTAGGACGTATTACATCCCCCCCCCCCCCGTTGTTCGACCCTCTGTAATGTCCTTGCCCCTCCCCCCCTCCAGTTTTTTCAGGTTTATAACCGCCCCTGTTTAACAGTATTTTTTTAAAAGAACACATACAGTTTGTAATTAATTGGTGTTGATTGAACGAAGCAAGTTTCTCGGCAAGTTTATTTCACAGAACAGTAGTTCGTTAGTTATAAATCCTTGATAATCTTTGTTCCATGCATGTTTAGAAGAGTAATTATAATAAATAATAATACTGCAGGAACGGTGCCAACTCAACAGTTAGTGACAAGAAGGCCGAACGCAAGGAAGTCAGGTGGTAAGACAACCTTCAGTAACGCTTCAATGCAGAATTGAAAACCTTGCTTTAACTAATTAAAGTAGTTTGATGGTTGCCCGCTGAAATTTCGAATATCAACCAAATTTTAAAGGGAATAGTTTCTTTATCATGACTTAGTTCAATAACTGTCTGTCCGATTTTGATAACTTACAGAAATTTCAGTCTGTGTTCTTAGTCTTCGCGATGCGTCACTGGCGTCTCGAACGTGTTTGGCACTGTAATTGCTTTTCTTAGATAATGAATCTGTTCTGTATGTATATAAGTCAATCAATATAAATTATAGCTAGATAAGTGTATGTATATAAAGGAAGTCGATCATTTTATAGATTTGAATGAATATAGTACGTTTTTATTAGGGACACGTTCGGCTGCAGTAACTTTTTCTTTGAATTGTTATAAATTATGTATCTGAAAAAACCATCACAGGTTTATTACCTCGGTTTCTCCATTATTATTTCTGTATTTTTCTTGTTATAAAGTAGTTTTAGTTTTTCTTACCCGTGCTGCGCTACGGGATTTTTATTTTTTGCATCACTGTGTTAAATACTTGTAATATTTTTCTCTCATTTGCATTCATCTTTTATTTCACGAAGGTGAATTATTACATGTATATTCGTTTGTTATTTATTGCTCACTGGCTGCCCGTCAATCGTCTTCGTCGCGGTATGTGAACTGAATAAATTCAATCAATTAAAAGATAAATAATTCAGAATGAAGAGCTTCTTCTTTTTCAACCACTAAATCTAGAGACTGGTAAATCACAGTCTTTAAATGGATGTTGCAGATACCGCAGAAATGTCTTTAATATGCGGATGCAATATTTATGGTTTTAGGGGTGGTTTCAACCCTTAAAGGCCAAATATTTTAAATCAATATTTTTTTGAATCACGAAGTTATAAAATTGTATTTTTTTCGTTTTCTTTCATCTTTTATTTAACGAAAGTGAACTATTACATGTACTTTGAATTAGTTTGGTATTTATTTAACACTGATCGCCCGTCAATCGTCTTCGTCACGTTGTGTGTAGGTATTGAATAAATTAAATAAAAATTAAAAAACAAAGAATTCAGAGTAAAAAGCATCTTCTTTTGATTATTCGCTAAATCAAAACACTGTTAAATCACAGACTTAGCTGCCCGTTGCAGATCGCCCAGATAGAAGTGAATCCATAGATATAGTTTTGATCAGCTCACGTCTTTATTTTCTTAAAATTCATGAGTGCCAAATTTCAGCACTCTAGATTTAAGGTATATTAATTAATATTTATTGTTTTAGGGGTGGTTTCAACCCTTAAAAACCAAATATTTTAAAACCCTTTCTTAGTGCGCCTCTAACGCCTATGAGCAATATTTGTACCAAGTTTCACGTTCCTAGGTGATATGGTAATATTTGAACCAAGTTTCACGTTCCTAGGTGATATGGTTTTTGAGATATATAACAAACAATATTTATTGTTTTAGGGGTGGTTTCAACCCTTAAATACCAAATATTTTAAAACCTTTTCTTAGTGCGCCTCTAACGCCTATGAGCAATATTTGTACCAAGTTTCACGTTCCTAAGTGATATGGTTTTTGAGATACTGTGATGAGTCAGTCAGTGGTATTTCACTTATATATATATAAATTTATAGATTGTAACAAATTAGTTTCTTGTTATAATTTGCATAAATTCTGTAAAACAGAAACAATAATAAATCAAATCAAAGTTTCGTGTCCAAAGTTCAAATCAGTCAGAATAAATTCTTTCGCAACTGTCCTTGGCGCATGCGCAGTTCAATAAATTTAGTTTTGCATCTGCAGTTGCGCAGAGTCGCCGTGTGAACTCGCTTCAATAGACTTATGTTGGGCCCACAATAACAATGAAATTGGGAACTCTGGTAATTATATGCACAAGGATTAATAAATAGTTTTCTTTTAAATTATCAATGTAGGAATAAAGGTAAATGTGTAGGATTGTGGAACCCCCGTCAGGAACAAAGTTCATCACGCCTTTTCTTCAATTATTCTTTCACCAGCCTTAACGGCAACATACGCACATAATTGTAATCTTTTAATTGCCGTTTATTATTAGTTTGTTTTTCATACAAATATTTACTGTTTCCATACGTTTCATGATATTATAATAAACGTGTAGAAATAATTTTAACATTAAAGCTAAGATGGTAAACAAAGTTAAATGTTCATTCAATGTAAATACATTCAATGAACATAAATGTTCATTCATCAGTCTAGGCCTAACCTAAAATTATTGTATGTATGTTTAATTTATTTTACCTGTCTTGACGGCAACATACAATAATCTGATGTTAGGCCGACTTAAAATTACTTTCTAGGCCTAACCTAAAAATATTGCACGTACGTCGCCGTTAAGGCGGGTAAAATAAATTAAATATACACACAATATTTTAGGTTAGGCCTAGACTGATGGACCAACGTTTTATGTTTATTGAATGTTTTTCAGCGCTTGACGATAATATCCGAACCACGCCGGACGGAACCGATCGTCTCTTAATTTAAATTGATGGACCAAAACACATGTTTCTTGAATGTATTTACATTCATTGCCATAGCGACCGATTTGATAACGCTTTTTCGTTACTCGTATTTTATATTTGTCATTGCCATAGCAATTAATTACACTTTTTTCGTTACGAATTACATTTTCTATTCGTTAACTCCTACCGCAACCCGCGTTAAGGAACTTCATTAGAAAAAAATTCAAATCTGGTTAATAGTGGTGGCAGAAACTTAAAATTTAGTAGATAGTTTGATAAAGGCTATTTTCATGCGAACAACATATACCAAGCGCGTAGAAGTTTTCAAAATCTTTAGTCAGATTATACGCCACTTTTACATTTTATTTCTAAACGCATAGTAGTTTAAAAAAAAGTTTCTAAGTTCACAACAAAAAATCTTTGATGCTTTAATTAGTATGGATTTTTAACCTGAGTATTCCATTTTATATAACTACAACTTTAAACTTACATATTTACTACTCATTACATTTCACAACACGTGTCTAATCTTATAATTAATTTTACAGAGTTACATATTTGTAATGCAAAAAAAGTTGGTTTTTAGGTATTTACAGAGTTGATTAATTAACATTACGAAAGGAAATTTAAATAAACCCTGTGATTCCCGTCGTAATAAGGAAAATTTTAAATAATAACTCAAGCTGTCTTCCGTTAAATAAAAGGTGAATTAATTCGCAGCGGAATTATAACACGTCATGAGTAATATAGTTTGGTTTATGTTTAAACGATTATGTGATGAATTAGTATAATTGCTGTTTGTTCTCATTTCCTTCTGCAGAGTTCCCTTTAGTCTGACTGGAGTTACGTGTGGTAGATTTATCGATTTATTTAATACTAGTGGACTGAACAATGCTTCGCTATTGCTTGATTTAATTTAAAGGGTAAGTTATTCCATTACATTGACTTAAGTGATCGAATTACAAAATGGTTTTTATGCCACTTAAGAATATAGTACACAAATTTAGATTTATAGTTTGCAAACCTTTTTCGATAATACATTAAACCTTTTAATCTAGAAAAACTGATAGTTGTGAAGAATTGTAAAAAAAACCTGATTCTAAGTTAGCCCAATATTGGTTGCAAATAAACGTGTTTTGGTTCATTGTAGGCCTAAATTAAAATTTTGTTCCGTTTTTAATCCAAATCAGCTGTTTTATATATAATATGTAACAACTAATGTTTGAATTGAATTAAAATATAGTAATCATTTTTAGTTGATTTTTGTTTGCTTTAAATTGGTCAATCTAACCTAAAAAAGCTGTTGGTTTTGAAGAATCGCATATATTATTTCTCAAGACTATTTTTTTGTCGGTACGCCATAACTTCCTTAATACATCATCAAATTACATGAATGAGGCATCATTTTAAAGCTTTCCTTAACCACTACACGGGAAAAATAGACAAACAGCTTAAAATTCATGTTTTAATAACAAAAATTGATTTAAAAAACTTTTATATTATACTCTGTATGTTCCTAATGAAAGGCACCATCTACTAACCATCTGTTTAACTAGCATGACAGCTGTTAGTTAGATTGTTTACACTGTAAGATTGTATAGGGAAACTGTTATTTATAAACCAATGTAAATAAATAAACTTAATTAACTGAATTAAATCAACGTGTTAAATCAGGTAAATGTAGGCCTACTCCGAACTTGCGAAATATTCGCACGGGTCAGCTAGTAATAAACTGATTATAATTGCTAAGTAAAGTTGCTATGGCAATGAATGTAAACAAACATGTGTTGCTAAGCTTTTAATACGAACAGCTGTTTTAGTGCACTATGGTCTTGAGTCCATACAAAAGAGGCTGTTTAGTTTTTTCCAAATTTGAAACTTTTTCAGGAAACTTTTCAAATTTATTCTTTATATAAAAACCTAGTTCGGACTATTATGAACATTTTAAAACAAAAAATAGCCACATTGGTCCAGCCGTTCTCAAGTGATGCGTTTACAAAGGAACAGCAATTAATTTTTATTATATAGATGTTCAGTGTTAAAAACAGAACTTCACCGCAGTTTGTCACATAGTTTACAAACTCTTTGTTATGATTTGTTCGATTTTATTAGCGAATTTCCATAGGGAAAATGAGCTATTGCAGTAGCCCTTATGGTAAGACCCAAGGT
>JAGFPH010011752.1:9560-20729 GCA_018207615.1 Philaenus spumarius | reverse complement strand
ATGGCAAAAAAATGACTTAGTGCGTTTTGGAATCCACCTCTTCAATTACTCTAGGAACAAAATATTTTAAAATTATTATGAGCTCAAATAATAAGTTATTTGCATAATCTTCCGAACACTTTCTGAGCTGATTAAACTAGCAAACATTAAGGAAAAAAGTGCATGTATTCATAGGTCCGGAAATGATTCGTTAGAGAGTTACAGCTGGTGAAATATTTCACCCTTGTTTCAGATTACCCACAGAAACGAACCCCTATTGAAATATGTAGGACTTTAATTAAGGTGTAAAATTTAATTTAATTTACGTAAAATGAGCAGATAAACTTAATAAAATAGGTCCTAGTTCTGTAACTGCAGTAATTGTTGCGATATTTGACCCAAAACGCAAAATTTAGTCTCAAAAAGATATGATTTTTAGGCGTACTATTTTGTGCCACACATCAATATTTGGGAGTATTTAAAATTTTTGAGTTACAGCCATTTTGATTTTTTCATAATTGATTTCGAGTGGTTCAACCAAATATCGTTGTGTGGCATATCATTTGAAAGCTTATTTACTTCTGAATCCAAAAAGAATAATAATTAATATTAAAACAAAAATAGTACAGCAAAATGGTGAAAAATCGGAAAACAAGATGTTGTTTTTTGGCCGCCATTTTGAAACGGTTAAAGATATGGATCTGTAAATTTCACCGTTATTTTTTTCTTGAAATTCTACATCGAAAATATGATGTATCACATGACCACCTTCCTATTAAAAAAAAACAAAGCTACATTCAAAATAGCGGATCCAAGATGGCGGATAATTTTTTTGAAATTTTAATAAAATAGTATTTTTTCATAGAGTGGGTACCTCAATCACATCTAACTTCAAATTTTCCTTACATACGAAATATTAAACGGTTTCAAGACTTGTCACCCTGTATAGGCTACATTTTTAACTGAAAAAGGTTTTATTATAATAAACATAAATAGTTCGATCACGCATCTGAACCGATGATGTGAGTTGAATAAATTTCCAAAATTAATTATACATGTTGCAGAGTTTCAATCCACTATTTAGGAAATTGGTCTACTCACGAAATCGCTGAATTACTGCCTTCGTGTACGAAATATATTAGTGGAATTTGTTTGTGCCTCATCCTCCAGTACTGGCTCATGCGCTGCTTCATTCTTTACGAGTATGCTCCTTCCTCTACCTTGCGTCTCGGTTTATGTACTGCTTCGCTTCGCTCAACGCGCCTCACGTGGATTTGAAACCGGATACTTTTACGTTATTTTACGTTTTGATCGATTTTGGGGGAACTAAACGGGCTTTAAGGTCGTGTGAAAAAACAATTTTTCTTACTAGAATTAACCTTTCTTGGTGTTTTATGTAAATACATATATGAATTAATCTGCACATTTAGTTTTTCCACGACTGTATAGCTCGTCTAGCTCCCCCAAAATCGATCAAAACGTAAAAACCATAAACGTTCCCTTAAAGTTCAATGAAAAGCGAGTTTGACCTCTGCGAGCGAAGCGAAGCACTCCATAATCCGAGTGAACAAGGTCGAGGTGCGAACTCACAAATCTAGTTTTTCACTGCGAGCGGAACAAAGCAGATAAAGAGCCTGGACTGTTGGCTGAGATGCAAACAAATTCTACTTATATATTCAGCGCCTTCGAGAGTAGACAAATTTCCAAATAGTTGCTTAAAACCCTGAAACATATAAAATTATTTTTGAAAATTCGCTCAACTCACGTCAGCGGTTCAGCTGCGTGGTCGAATTATTTCTGTTTAATTTTAAATTACCTATACTTTCAAGTTTGTTGCACTTGAATTTTCTAGCAAGCAAACAAGTTTGCAGAATGTCAATATAAGTTTAAAGTTAGCCGTCTCATTCCCTCCCAAGAAACTAAAGTTCTCGCCTCGTTTCTTTACGTTTCCTGGAGGAAGACCCTTTTATTTTTTCACAAAGTTCAGTTACATTCTTACAACTTAGGTAATTAAATACAAAAAATCTCTAAGTCAAATTTTTAAGACGCATAGAAATGACTGCTAACTTCGAGTTTAATTTATTTGGAAATAAAAATAAATATATTTAAATAATAAATATAGAATTTGTTTGCATCTTTTCTACAGCATAATTTTTCACACACACACACACACCAACACTCACACACATACACACGCGCGTGGTCAGCAATTACGATCTCAACCACGGAGGCGATCAGTAGAGTATCGAGTTGCCCATACAGTAGTTTGATTTAAAGTACTTTAGGATTGGCCGAGCAGTTTGGTGTAGGGAGTCATCGACGCGTTGCTGCCATGTTGATAGTTACTTATCAAGCAATTCGCCTTTTCGCAATTGACTTTTAAATGACGAGCAATTTACCAGAAATTTTTCGACACGGGGTGCATCGGTTGCTATGATATCCTTTCCTGATTAAAAATAAAGTTTCTTACCTTCTTTTCTTCCGTCGCGTGACCTCTTCTTTATATTCGTTAGTGACGCGTTTCGGGACTTTTATCCCATCATCAGACACAAAATTACTCAATCGAGGTCAATCATACATTAAAATTAAATTACACAAAACACACATAGCACATTTCACGTTTAGGTGTACACCTTCTGGCGACCTGCCGGCAACTGTCAGTCTGTTGTCTCACGCACTCTGAACCTGTTCTTACCGCGGGGTTTTTGGATTCTTATCGCCGTATCATATAACGTATTCGAGTCAAAACTCATCTGGTCGTTTAATAATTGGTGTTCGCCGTTTACATCTTTATAGATTTGAACGCCTTATAGATCTCGTACTCCTCGACTGCGTTCATATATCTCCCTTTGGTAAATATTTTAATTGGTTTCAGGTTATTGTCCAGGCTTGTGTAACTATGGTTTTCGTCAATTAGATGGCGGGCAAAATTCGATTTGTTGCCTGAAATTGATCTTTTTGGCAAGTGTTCTTTAAATCGAGTCTTAAATGTTCTCCCGGTTTGGCCTATATAAACCTTTTTGCAATCGTCGCAAGTCAATCTATACACACCTGTTTGGTCTTCTATATGTCTTGGGTTTTTGGGTTGAAAAAATTGTTTGATGGTGTTACTGGTTTGGAATGCTATAGTTCTGTTAAGTTTATGGAAGGTAGAAGTGACTATTTTAGGTAAGATGTTGCCATATTCAGTCGATACGAAGATCGTTTTTTTCTTTCTCTTTGGGACGCGATCCAGATCTAACCTTGTGTTTTAAGAGAAGTTTGTCAATTATTGAGCTTCCATAACCGTTTCTTGTGGCAATATATTTTATCGTATTTAATTCTTCTTGAAAATCGTGAGGCTATAATGGTACTGTCATTAATCTATTGATCTGACTGTTATAGGCTGCCATCTTATGAGGTAATGGATGATGGGAATCAGAATGTATAGTGATGTCTGTTGTGGTTGGCTTCCTGTATATCTTATACCGAAACTTGTTTTGTTGTTTTGTGACGGTTATGTCTAGAAAATTTATACTGTTATCTTTTTCAATTTCTATTGTGAATTGTATTTTTGGGGTTATTGAATTGATATAATTTTTTATTTGTTCTAATTGCCTAAAAGTTCCGTTAAAAATTATAAATGTGTCATCCACATATCTGGTGTAATACAGAATTTGGTTGCTAAACTTGTTTATTGTTTATCTAAACGCTAGATTTTTCAGGCCTATCGTATTTAATGTGAGCTATGTGTTCTTTAAATCTCACTGTAATTTTTCTCCTTGTCTGGCCTAGATCAATCCTTTCACATGTGTTACATTTTATTTCATAAATTCCAGACTTTCCCAACATCGGAATTTTACCCTTAGGATTGCCTAACAATTGTCTGAGGGTATTTTGATTTTTGTAAGCAATCCTAAGATTACATTTCTTGAAAATGCGTTTGTATCTATTTGTTTAAGAAAAAACTAAAAATTAAATGTTGTACAAAATCTTTTATATAAAGGTAAAACATATGGTTTTGTGGTTTTTTGAAAATAAAACAATAAAAAGTAAGCATATGCAATGTTAAAATTTTCAGTAGGTCCTCCCCTTAAAAGAAAAAGTGTTTTCGGTTTGATCCAGAACGTTCCGCTCTAGTCTGAAAACTTTCCCAAATTAGGTGTTTCATTTCCAAAATGTGCAAGCTTTACAATAGTGTTTAAATGTGTAACGTTGGCATTTCTAAACGTTACCACGTGTTACAAATAAACAGCTGATCAGCCCAGTTTCTTAAGAAACATTTCTAAGCAGGCAATTTCTCCCTAGAAGAGCCGCTTTGTTTACTATTGCATCAATGGCTCGGGAAACTTCTTCTAAAGAAAATATTCCGAGGGTAACTCGAGTTGGAAAAGTTTACTGTCTATTTACTTTGGTTGCGGCTTCTTCGGCAGGAAGCTGAACGTCAAAAGACGTCGAAACTTTCGTCGCAACAGAGGAAATGAAATGGATATCTCGAGTTTATACTTACCATTTACATTATTTCTTACTTAAGACGAACTTATAGTGGGATGGGTCAACCAGATTGTAGCAATCAATAAAGTAAACTGTAACAGTCGTTATCATTAAAAGTATTGGAAATTGAAAAAAAAAAAAGTAAAAGATGTACAATCAATCACACAAATCAATCAAGTGTATGTTTGTGTTACTTATTAAAGTCAACCAAGAATGTAATTATTATCGAATTTACATAGGAAAAATAGCAAAGTCAATAGCAATGACTCTTAGAATATTAGCCCAAACAAAATAGAGATTTTTCACGTTATTAAATTTAACAGCAAGTGACCTCACAGTGACTTTAAGAGTAGCACATAGGTATGTAAAATACAAAAACTATCAGGCAAATGAGCTTTTGCGAATTTTTTATAAACAAAAATACAAATTATGACTTTTTTATGTTTCAAGTTTTTCGTTGATATTATAAAATTTTATGAATGGATCACGATACTTCCAATAGGACATTTGTAGAGAATTAAAACGCCTACAAAATATGTTTTTATAGACCCCAATCGGACCATTTCCAAAAATGAATATATTTGTTAATTAACAATACTAATGGCAGATCTTTCGGAAAATGATGGATTAATATGTGTACTTCAAACAGGCGGAAGATAAAATTTGTCGCATTAATAGTTTTCCACAATTACAGTATAAACAAATTAGGTCATTATCTTGCATAAAGCGCCCTATTAACCTGAGTGGCCAGATTTAAATCTACCAAACGGATTCTGAAAGTAGACATTAGAACCTACAATTCGTATATCTTCGATTTTTGAATAATGGTGATAAATTATGATAAAAATGAGTCCGGACATAGAACGAAACGCTCAAATTTGTATCGAGTCTGTTGCCTGGCTGATTGAAGAGGTAATCAGGAGGGTTGATTGATAGTCAGTTCCGGTAAACTTTCACAAGACATTTGAAAGCAAATGACATTTCCGCAACTGACTTTCAAATGACGAGCAATTTAACAGAAACATGGCAACACGGGGTGCATCGGTTGCCATGACAACTGCTCCTTCCTGATTGGTTAGACTCTACTCCCCACTACGGTCGCGTGGTTCTCCATCCTCAAGCAGTTTAAATTAAAGTATAGTCTATGCGTTCGTTGTTGAAATGGATACTGATTGGTAGTCGGTTCCAGTAAATTGTATAACATTTTGAAACACTCACAAAACATTAAAAAGTAAATAAAAAATCTATCTTCGAAACTCTCTAATTCCATTTATAATGTGTCTTATTTTCTTCTCGTGGCAAATTTTTATCGTGAACCCATTTTCGCTTCTTGGTTTTTCCCATAAGAAAAAATAAGGCTAACATTTCCTCATTAACAAAAGTACACCACATAGAAAAAGAAGAACTCTTCTACCGAAAAAAAGCAAATGACATTTCTTGTTGCCCGGACGCACAATTAAGCCGCAGTGTGTGTGACATCTTCCGATAACAGCCCTCTTCAGTTTTCCCATTTTGTCCTTATAATCCTTAGTCCTATGCCAGATCAAGTTCTCGGTGAAGCACACAAGTTCAGGACTAACCAATCATAATGATTACAGATGCACAATCTAAACTTTAAAACTTATTTATTTGTAGTGTGTATTTTTCATAGATTTAGTTAGGCTACAAATTTAGAAAAACACGTAATTATTATTCAAACAAAATGTAAAGTTGCACACAAATCCTTGCTCCAGAGCACTTTTCTTTCATTAAACTTGAGCGCTTTATTCTAAATACATAACAAATTCAAGTGGTCGGCTCGCGAAAGTGGCCGACCTGAGCGAAGCAATTTCACGGTGCTTTGAAAAGACAAACAATAGATGACGGGTGATATTAAAAACTTGGATTTGCGACTAAAATTTAAAAAAGTAGAAAATGTATATAATACTGGCTCGAGAGGGGTGGATCCAATGAAGTACTACTTCTTGAAAAACCACTTATGCTGACGTCTCCAAGAGTTGAAATTTAATTTTAGTTTTGCGAAGAAGGTGTTGTCTAGAAGCATCAAATAATGTCAACTCAAACAACGTTTGTTTGGAAAATAAAGTAAATTTACTTAATTTATAAATTGTCTACGACATACAGGGTGATTCAGAACTATGCGGCTAGGCCTGGTAAAAGAGTTGAAGAAACGGCGTGATGAACTTCGTTCCTGACGGGGTTCCCACGACCGCACACATTTACTTGTTTTACAAAATAATTCATATCTAGAGAACGGTCCAACTGATTGAGTTCAAACTTGTCATGAAGTTTAACCAAACAATGATCTATCTCTAGACAAATAATCGATTCTATCCAATAATGCGTTTCGTAATGGCGGCTGTTTGAAAATGTAAAAACTAAATTACTCAAAAAACCGTAAATGTTTACAAAAAATTTCAAAGCACCTTTTTTGTAGCCATTTTGATTCCCTATCAAAACAATCGGATGAATAACAGTAAAGTATATGTAATAATTGGTTGGTTCAAAGCGGCATTTATAGTCCTTCCAACACAGTAAACAGCAACATTGTAAGTACATTTGCTGTCGTTATCTTTAACTCAGCTACAGCCTTCATCCGATTGTTTTGTCAGTTACACCATCCGATAGTTAATCAAAAGGGCTGCAAAAAAAGGTGCCTTGTCATTTTTTGTTAAAATGTACGGGTTTTGAGTAATTTATGTTTGACATTTTCAAACTGCCGCCATATTGAAACTTATGATTTTATAGAATCTATTATTTTTCTTGAGATAGATCTTTATTAGTTTAAACTTCATGCTAAGTTTGAACTCAATCAGTCAAAACCCGTTCTTTGGATATGAACTATTTTGTAAAACAAACAAAATGGCGGACATCTGGAAATTGAAGCGTTTTCGGGCCTATGTTTGTATGTAATTTTATCTTATTTTTAGCTGTGGAATGAGCTTTCGAGACATTGCCGTTTAGTTCCGAATCACCCTGTATATAAAAGAAGTTCTGACTGATTCATAATCAACGTACAGCCGAATCTATGGTAAAACCCTATAAAGCCCTATAACAGATAAAACAGCTGATTTCAATCAAAAGCTTAGCAACACAATTCTACACACAAAAAAAAACAGCTGTATTGGACCACAATCTAACACAATTTTAGTTTAGGCCTATACAGAACCAACTCTCGTATATTGAAGGCTTTAATTTATTACCGTAGTAACCGAGTTGACAAATTTAGAATCAGGTAATTTTTCTTCACAACCAACAGTTTTTTAGGTTAGGTAATAGTAAACACAAACAACAATAAAAGCTTACTATGTCATAAATTCAAACACCTTTCACTATTAAAATTATACAACACTATTCCTTAATAGGCCTATTTGACCAGTTGTAAATATTGCTTTATCGTATCACATTTGGGTCATATTTAATGAGACATCTCCTCCTAGGGGGAGACATCTCCCCCTAGGGTCATCATCTAGAGTACATAACTGATTTAATTCGTTGATTTGGTTCAGTTAAATAAGTTTATTTATGTACATTGGTTTATAAATAACAGTTTATAACACTTGCATATGAGTGTACCATCAAACTAACAGCTGCCATATTAGTTAAACAGATTGTTAATAGATGGAGCAATTCATTAGGAACCATATGAAGTATATGGAATAATATAAAAGTATATTAAAGTATTTGTAAAAATCACTCACAGACGGACAGACAGAAAACAGAACGAGGTAGGACACATGTTATATTGTATTATTTGCTTGTTCTTAGCTGACAAATAACCCCGTAAAGTTTCGGACAGTCAAAGCTGGACAGCCTGTATATCAACAAAAATACCCTCGAAAAGGATGTTCAATGGGGCTAGCGGGGGACTTTTGACGAAATTCTACTCTAATTTGTATAAACAACTGGCAAATCTGCTTGTCTCTATTTCTTCTGACACAAAATCTACGCTTGTGTTTAGGGAACGATGAAGGAAAGCACCTTCCAACTGGAGTAAACAACTACCCCTGCGTTGCTTCGTGAATTAACTAAATGCATTAGAAGATTGCAACCACCACGTTCGAAGCTCTTCAACAACACTATAAGACTTGCCTAAAACTTCAAATACACGTGTGTTTAAAAAAAAACTTGAACTTCTTTTTACTTGGAATATTTGAAAAAATTAAAACATTTCAAACTATTACATTTTTTGTATTAATGTTTTCTTTGCCGCTTAGTATACTAAAATTGCTATACACTGAAAACTTCAACTCTGGTACAAACAGACGCACTTTACCTTCCATTTCCCTCATTAATATAAACCTCGTCAACAATGTATCGTCAGTACTCTGTGTTTACACTCCACTGTGTTCACTGCGATTAATCGAAACCGGCACAGCTTTACAACTTCGATTGTATACAATCAAACCTAACTTCGATATTTGACTTTCTGAATACCTCATTTGTATTGTAAATATTAGTGAATTGGTTTCATGTGTAGTACATGTTTTGAATTGGAAAATATTGTAATGTAGTTTTGTCAGCTAGCTAAACACAATAGTAATACACAAACATAATTGTCTGGCTATTTAAAACTAAAAAATAAGGTGTAAGGTAAAATAAGTGGAGTACATTTAAATTAGAATAGCCTAATGTAATCTGTGTCAATTTAGACCATATAAATGCAATTAATCAATCTCGTGAAATTAATTTAACTTGAAAAAATAATCACAATTCGATGTATGTATTACAATCTAAATAAATCAATGCAAAGTTGAGAGAGTAAACAAATAAAAATAATAAAATAATAATACTGTAGTAAAAAAAGAGTAATACTAAAAAAAAGTAACCAGTGTAAATTAGTTAAGGGCAGTCCGAACAGCATACAACCGTAATGTTATCAAATGTCACATATCTTGAAAAATATTAGACCTATAGTTTTGATTTTTGTTTTATATGAAAGGGCATGTATTTATCTAGTCACAGACCACGAATAAATTTAAATAACACGAATAAAAAATATTTTTTCTTTTTTTTTTCTATAAATTACATTTTTTTCCAATAAAGAAAAAAACTGGTATAATTCAATTTACAATGCAGATAAATATCCCATGGTGTGTGACTAGTTCTTGTTGGTAAAAACGTATGCTGAAAATTTCATTAAGATATCTCAAATACTTTTTGCGATACTTTTTGTGACATAGCCTATAGTTTTTAAAAACGCAGTTTCCGGAAAACTTAAAAAAACCTCTTACGAAATGCTCTTAGAGCAGATGTGCCACGACTACTTTTTTTTAACCATATAAATATATATTATCAATAAGTGTTATAGCCTATATCACTGGAATCAGGAGATTTCAAGGAATAATAATCCATATTTTTCTAAAAGAACTGGAAATAAGATTAAATTTAAGAAATTCAGTACAGTGCCGACAAAACTCAAAATCTAAAGAAGAAGAATCTTTAATGACAAATTTCAGCCAGTAAAAAACCTAAATTACCACAAAGAACTTTTCTGAAATTAGTAACAATTGTAGCACAACTATTTACACTAACGACCGTTGGTTCTTGGTGAAATTCTATTATAAATAAATAATTAATAAATAATCAATTACATCGGTAAAGTTAGTGTTACCGTAGGTAAATTATTAGAAAAGAGAAAGCATTGTAGACCTGCCTATTACAATAATAAATGTCTGAGAAATATTTTAAATAATTCCAAAGACAAAGTTAGTAAATTTTCAAAAAGTGGTGTGTACAAATTAAGTTGCAAAATTTGTAATGCAGCTTATGTAGGGCAAACAGGTCGTAGTTTAAAACTAGATTAAGCGCACATAATATAAGTTGGCGATTAAACTATGATGACTCTAGTTTTTCTAACCATTTAAAAACACATCATGACATTTTAGACTTTAATTTAAATACAGATTTTGATGTACTTCGTGTTAATTGTAAGGGTAATAAGTTAGATGCTTTGGAAATGTTAGAAATTAAGAGGTTAATTAATAAGGACGTAAGTTTAGTTTTAAACGAACAAATAGATTTAAGCAATTCGCCACTTCTACAACCGTTGTTATTGACACGTTCGATTCCTCCCCCATCCCTAACCTAACGGTATTTTGGCCTACCTGTACCTAACTGCTGTGTGTTGGATTTTTTCTTGTTCCTTTAGTCTTTAAGTTGTCTTTTATAATGCCGTAGCTGGCGAAACCTAGGTCGGCACGGCTCAATAAAGATTTGTGAAACAGTACAAAAAGTTTTCATGCATTTATTTAATTGTAGTACACCTTACAAGCACCCTCTAGGGGAGCCAAAGGTACGGACTCATTGTTTTTGAAGACGGTGCCGAAAAACTACGAATTTTGAACAGCAAAAAAACGGTCTCGATTGATAAGTAGGCTTTGTGAAATTGCACGATTTTAGATAAAACTCCCGACCGAACATAAAAACTACAAATCATGTTTTGAGGTGTATTTAACCTCTATGAGTAGATTTCAAGTTATTGCATACTGTTTTGATATATATTTAAAGGTTTAACCAGGGTATACAGTAAATTTAAACACAGACGACCTTGTCAAAGTGTTAAACTTTTGATTCAAATCAGTTTTATTTATAAGGGGATGCGGAATACTACCCCCCGGAAAACTACCCCCCCCATGTGAAACGTGACGTCACGAAATCTGCCAACTAACCAATATGGGAGCAGTGTCCGCGACTGGAATAGTAAACCCCCTAGCA
>JAGFPH010011751.1:0-22555 GCA_018207615.1 Philaenus spumarius | reverse complement strand
TAAAATTTCGAATTTCTTTTAACCCTTTCTTAGCGAGGGTTTAAATTGGGAAAAAAGATATTTGAATCACTTTGTAACATCCGCGTTAATTCAGGATGTAACAAACTGGTTCAAATAGAGTTTGTAATTTTAAATGTATAGGCTTAATTAGTATAAGATATTGTTTAGTATTTAAATATACAATTATATATCAAAATAAAGCTACGAATGTGATATTTTAATGGCATTTAGTTTAATTTAGATTGTTTGTTTAGTTTTCAATATAATATGTTTAAACTCGTGTATGTTTATGGTTATGCATGGTGTCAAATAATTTGTTTGTTATTATTATCGCATATATTATTTCTCAAGACTATTTTTTTGTCGGTACGCCATAACTTCCTTAATACATCATCAAATTACATGAATGAGGCATCATTTTAAAGCTTTCCTTCCACTACACGGGAAAAATAGACAAACAGCTTAAAATTCATGTTTTAATAACAAAAATTGATTTAAAAAACTTTTATATTGTACTCTGTATGTTCCTAATGAAAGGCGCCATCTACTAACCATCTGTTTAACTAGCATGACAGCTGTTAGTTAGATTGTTTACACTGTAAGATTGTATAGGGAAACTGTTATTTATAAACCAATGTAAATAAATAAACTTAATTAACTGAATTAAATCAACGTGTTAAATCAGGTAAATGTAGGCCTACTCCGAACTTGCGAAATATTCGCACGGGTCAGCTAGTAATAATAAATCATAAAGTAGGCCTACTTAACCTGACAATTATTTACCACTTGTGTAGGCCTACCCAACGCCTACCAATATACACGTCCACAACTACCGTAGTAACTATTGGTAACTATTGTAGTACCGTACCACGTCGTTTTAGTAGATGTAGGTAAGCATACGCGGCGTCCATTTAAATACAAATTGTTACTTTTTCCTAATACTAACCCAGGTAGCCAAACCTAATTAGTCATCTGTTGAGTCGTAATAAACTGTTTCATATTTGTTAAAGTCATGCATTTATTGCACGAGGAATTAATTGTTACTGTTGGTAAGAAACTTAAAACAAACAACATAACAGTCCTCAAGTAGCTATGGACACATATACAACTAATAAAAAGTGCGCGAAACTCTCGCGCGTTATAATCTTAGGATCTAAAAACAATTAATTTATTAATTGCCCTCTTTGTTTGTTGACGATTCTATTAATATCTATAATTGTATTTGCGTTTTAGAGCTAATGTATGCTATAATGTATTATATAGCCCACCATGGCCAACTAAGCAAATTTATGAAGTTACCGGTAATTATTTTTCCCAACCAAATGTTTTAGGTTTGGTTTACGAAATAAAAACAAACAAAATAAACGGTACCAGGAACTGGCACATACTTTCTCACAAACATATTTAAATTATTAAACAGATTCAGTGTGACTTGTAGGGTAGGGTAGGAGAGGT
Source organism: Philaenus spumarius (assembly GCA_018207615.1). NCBI lineage: Eukaryota > Metazoa > Arthropoda > Insecta > Hemiptera > Aphrophoridae > Philaenus > Philaenus spumarius. The sequence goes on along the minus strand of JAGFPH010011751.1, from coordinate 21,100 downwards.
GATTTTTTATTAAAGTAGGAGATTAACTAATAAACATTATTGTTATTATCTAGAGAGAAAACTATTTGATCGATTTTGAACAAATTTGCACCAAACACGTCAATTAGGCCTGTATAAATGCACGAAAAAAGGTTTTGAAAAACAACCCCCTTCATTGCCAAACAACCCCAAAAAATCAGTTATTATTATTAGCTAAACGAGAATTTTTAGAAATATGCGGGTTTTGCATATGATAGGGTATATTAAAGGCTACAAATAAGCCAAATTTTATCAAAATCGTTAAAGCCGTTTTTTTTTTATAAAAAAAATAATAACTGTTTTTTGGGGTTTTTTTGCCAAAAAGGGGGTTGTTTTTCAAAATTTTCCAAAAAGGTTTTTCTTGCATCTATACAGGCCAACTTGACATGTCTGGTGCAAATTTGGTTGAAATCGATCAAATAGTTTTCGCTCTAGCTTTGGATACATACAGACATGCATACATACAGACATTTTGTAAAAACCACTGTTTTGGACTCAGGGGGTCCCAAAACGGATATTTCCACAAAAATCTCAACTCGATTTTTTTTGCGATCACTATACTTTCTCTATACCGTACTATAGTATAGTGAGAAAGTAAAATAAACGAAAAAGGCTTAGTGTATTCAAACATCTGTTGTTACATATTATAAATAAATAAAACAGTTGGTTTGTATAAAAAGCTTAACATATTTTTATACTACTAAACCGAAACACGTTTCTTGAAAGCATTTACATTTATTACAGTAACAACCAACTTGGTAAATTTAGAATCAGGTAATTAGGCCTATTCTTCACAATCAACAGTTTTTTTAGGTTAGGTAATAGCAAACACAAACTACAAAGACTTACTATATCATAATTCTAACACCTAATATTATTAAAATTATGCTAACTTTATACTGCTTTACTAAAATTAAAATCCCTGACCTAATCAATCGTAATTCTAGTGAAAATATCATAGTATATGTTTTGCATTTGCACGAACATAACCGTGGTTATGAACATCTGGAAACATGTTACCAAAAACAATAATTAACATACGCCAAGGAGTAAGGTGTAAAGGTGTTGTGTCGGAATGCGGCGGCGTGACCGTGATGGTCATGTGGCCTAGTTCCGTTACCAACGTTACGACTTGCAAACTAACGGGAAGATCCCCCACCCAGCTGTTCTCAAGGTCTTTGAAGGACAATCAACTAATTTTTGGTTGCGTAATAAGGACTCTCAAATATCGAGTATCAATAACGGAGGTTAGAGATAAAACCTAAAGCCTCAAGGCGGTGAACGTGATCTTTTGGTAATTGTTCAATACATATTAATATGGGCAGATTACACCCCCCCCCCCTCCCCAGGTGCTAGAGGTGGTTCCTTGAGTAATATAATAATTACATTATATTATATTATGTATTAACAAGTATAAAATCAAAATTGAAGTTAGAAGAATCTCTCTACATAAAAAGCAAAGTTTGACTGACAATATCTTTTAAACCATTAACCTGATAAAAGTGAAGTTTTCAATGGAGATTCCTCACAGACTGTGTACCAAGACTAAATTACCTACCCGTATTTCATACGATAGGTTGCGTTAGCAAAACGGGAAAACTATCTTCATATCTGCGTCCGTAATCGCATAGAAACTGAATCTAGAGCAATAGTCCCAAAATTGCGGAGAACCTTCTGATTTTATGTGAACCACGAAAAATAAAAAAGATACAAAAATGAAATAAGTCCCTCAAAAACCATTTAACAATTAATTTAAGTTATAATATATATTTAAAATTGCAGGCAAGTTGACAAAATTAAACTTATCACAAAATTACTTTTTTACCTCAAACTTTAGCAAAATCTATAGGCAATCTTTTTTAGTTTTTACTGTTTAAATGATGTCTTTATCCTTTCTAGAGAAATTCGACTCTGACAGGAGGTACAAATGATTGGTTCCGTATTGCCTTTTTTAAAGCCATAAGCCTAATGATAGGTACCAATTTTTCTTGCATGATAATCTAAAATTCTGATTAATAGGCATTTATTGATTAGAGAAATGAAGATGTTAAGCTACTAAATATCACTCCTCAAAACAATACAATGTTTTAGTACAAGTTATCTAAAAATAAAACAGTCCAACTTTTTATAGACTCTGAAATCTTTTTTCGTAATTTATTCTCCCCAAAAATCTGACATGGTTGACATTTGAAGGAAGGATGTAGGTAGAAAATTGGTTATGCTAAGTAAGCCAAGACAAATTTTTGTTAAGACTATATTGTACCTACCTATTGAGTAAAAAAAAATTTGGAAATATTTATTTTTATTAAATTTGGTCAGAGTGAAGAACCAAATATCGAATGACTAAAGCTTTTAGCTTTAAGGCCTGTAAAACACATCTGTGTAGCACAAAATCTGGCTTGTATATTAACATCAATCAGTAGCGGTTCTAGATCTGAAAAACTGGGGAAGGTCAAGGCACACTATAAAGGGTCGAATGACCAGGGGGTCTGGAATACCTCCAAGTCACTGGGGAATTGAAAAATTGGGAAAAATTAACCTATCAAAACTCTCTTCTGATACCTTTCTGGCTGAAAATTGATTAGTTATTTAAACCAAAAAATCACCCTCTAAAAACATTGAAAATGTGTACATTACCTTGTTTAATTTGAAGAAAAAAAGTTTGTTTCTGGATAAAGTGTTGGATTTATTTAAATAAACTTATAGTTTTTTAGTTCAAATGATTTATACTCAAAACTTGACAGGATATCTCAATATGAATATTTCTAATAAACATTGAAAATGATTTAATGCCATTGCCAGGTATTTAAAAAGATACTTTCCAATTCAAAACTGATGAAAAAAAACTGTTTTGGTCGTACACTTTCGTTTGTTTGTTTTTTTTAAACTGTTGATTGAAACAGTTTTTCGTTATTCACACCCACACACCCACCTCTACGCAAGTCTCCACAATAAAAAAACAAAACCTGTGAACAAACAGCGAGATATAAGAGCATTATTATTATTATGCCTTTATTTAGGGCGAGATTAGGACTTAAGAGTCCTCTCTTCCATCTAACCCATAAGACTGTATGGATGACGTTTAAGGAATAACCAAAATACTCAAATATTAATATAAATACCTTTTTGGAGTTTCTGCTCGCAGTCCTTTTTGGTCACAGTTTAAATGATGACGCGTTTCGCCTATTTTTCAGGCATTTTCGAATCACATTAATTCAAAGTTTTTATAGCATATATATAATGCTCGTCAATTACTAAAAAACACACTAACACATTTAAAACATATGTACATAAAACACAAATAGTCCGTTACATTCATTTGAAGGTAGCCGCACACGTGCACGCCGGCCGGTTCTTGTGTCGCTACTAATAATTATCTTGGTGGACGGAGTACAGTCATGGTTGTATCGTTCGACATAACCAATCTTTACACCAATGTCCCAATAACTGAAACTTTGGAAATCCTAAAGAACAATATAAAAAAGCACAACACCATGTACACTGAGGCGTTAATTGAACTAATAGCCCTACTAACAACATGTTTGAACCAAAATTATTTTGAATTCAACGACAAACACTACATCCAAACTAAAGGACTGGCTATGGGATCCCCATTATCTGGAATCTTAGCCGAAGTATTCCTCAATCACATTGAAGAGGAATTCCTCATGAACAAATCTAACCCATATTGTAACAACATCACCCTTTACCATAGATATGTTGATGACACCTTTTGCATTTTCAAAGGAACAAAAAGACAAATTGACATGTTCAAGAACTATTTAAATAAACTAAATCCATCTCTCAAATTCACCAACGAAGTTGAAATTAATAATAGCCTCAACTTTCTAGATATAAGCATTTCCAAAGTGGATACCAAACTTGCCTTCAAAATTTACAGAAAACCCACAACAACTGACCACACAATACACGCTTCTTCTAACCACCCTCATAACCATAAATTATCAGCATACAATAACCTAGTACACAGAGCACTAAACCTGCCCATGAGCAAATCCGATTTCAATCACGAAGTTAGAATAATAAAGCAGATTGCAATATCGAACGGATATGATCATGCAACAATAGACCAAATTATAAAAAGACAACAGGGGAAAAAAATAATAGCTAAGGACAAACCAAAATACATCAGCATTGAATACCACGGACTAATGGATAACGTCGCGCAGAGAGTATTCCGTAAACAAGGATATACACTAGCTTATAAAACCGGCAATAATTTAAAAAAGGCACTCAGACCAAAAACCAAAATAGAATGCCCATATAATGGAAGTGGGATTTATAATTTAACGTGTAACAATTGCAACATGCATTATATAGGCCAAACGGGACGTGCGTTCAAAACTCGGTTCAAGGAACACCTTCCGAGCAACAAATCTAACGCGGTCCACTCCAAATTCGCTGAACACCTGTTGGAAACGGGTCATACTTACACCAACATCCAGAATAACATGGAGATATTGTGCAAATCTTCCAAAGGACCAAAAATGAACGTCATGGAAGAATACCATATATACAAAGCCAACATAACCGACCCAACATTATTGTTAAATGAAAAAACTCACTTCCAGTCCAACGCAATTTTCGACATCATAATCAGATCAGACCTCCCCCCAACCACGACTGTACCCGTCCACCAAGATAATTATTAGTAGCGACACAAGAACCGGCCGGCGTGCACGTGTGCGGCTACCTTCAAATGAATGTAACAGACTATTTGTGTTTTATGTACATATGTTTTAAATGTGTTAGTGTGTTTTTTAGTAATTGACGAGCATTATATATATGCTATAAAAACTTTGAATTAATGTGATTCGAAAATGCCTGAAAAATAGGCGAAACGCGTCATCATTTAAACTGTGACCAAAAAGGACTGCGAGCAGAAACTCCAAAAAGGTATTTATATTAATATAATTCCAGTCCAGTAAGGCAAACACAAACAAATATACTCAAATAATTGTTGTAATCATCAGTTCAATCGTGTTTAGGTGATCGGCAACAGGCAATCAAAACTGACTGAGTTTCAGCATTGAATTTGTCTTTCAGAATAAAACTCTTAAGTCTCAAAACATATTAGATATTTTTTCGTCACCAAACTAAGCTCCTTATAAAAATTTCTTGAAAAAATCCCGGGAAAACTGGGGGTGGTGGCAGCTGCCCCAGGCCAGAATTGTCACCATAATATGTCCCGAACAAAGAACTAGTTTACTCCCCCCTCCCACGCATAGAAATTTATGGGAAATGTTTGAATTATTTTCTCAATCTAACAAAAAAGAAAAACACATTTTTTCAATATATTTCCCAGATACATAGAAAGATTCTTAAATTGTACACAACATTAACAACATTAATATGCGTATACAAGGGCGTCCATATGATATTTTCTAAGGGGGGCCTAGACCGGATATGGGGCTTAAGGAGTACCCTCCCCTCATAGGAGGCCCCATAGGGCAAAAGGAGTCATTTTTGACCTCCCCAAGAAAACTTTTAAAATTTGGGAAGCCAATTTGGCTGTTCAGGTGAAATATTAATCCAGCAGCTCATGCTTGAACTCTTGTAAAAAATAAAAAAGTATATGTAAAATCAAACGGCACATAACATTTAAAACATATTTTAGTGCTAATCTCTTTAATAAAAAATACCTGACTATAATTAATAATATACATTTTTTCCTTTCCCTGGAAGCTAGGGGGAGTGCCGCAGCCCCCCTCTGCCCATAGGAATGGGCGCCCATGTGCTTATATGTATTAAGCGTAAAACAAAACTGCACATTTTGAACGTCTTTTTTATTTACACAAAACTTGAATTGTTATAAACAAATTGTTTTGGAAGTAGTTTTGTAATATTTTTATTAAGTAAATATTAAAATACTTACTAACAAATTTTAATAATTATATTTATTAAATTAAAAATATTAAATTTTATTTATTTAAACAACATTATGTGTTTTGTTTTCCTGAAATCAGTTAACCTTTCTAAAACTTTGTAAAAGACAGTATTTTCTACAATTCAGTAGTTTTTTTATATAACAGTTTAAACAGGCCTACAACTTTTCAAATAATACTTTTTAAAGAAACTGAATTTAAAAAATTGTTTAACTAAAGTTAGCATTTTAAAATAAATTTTATTAATATCAAACCTAGACTAAATATATCATTGGTTCTGTAGTCAGTGTTACATTTAAAATGTAATCACGTAGACTACATCCTTACTTTTACTTCAAGTCCTTATCAAAAACTTTCCTAGATATGATATTATCAATATTTTTAGCTACAGAATTTTAATTGGAAAAGATAGCTAAACTACAAAGCCTTGCTGGCTCATTGTAACTCCTTTAAGTTTGAGTTTTGAAAAACTTCTTTTACAAGAAGCTATAATCAAACCTACTCGATCTGTATTACGGTAAACCTAACGTTGACTGGACTCCAGTTTATCGTATTATTAATTTATAAAATGGTAAATAAACTATTTACAAAATTGTATTTTGTTAATTATTAAAATTCCAGCAAGCAAATTTTAGAACCCCTCTGAACTTGGAACCTGGTGCAGGCCGCACCCCCCTGGCGACGCCACTGGAGACACAATGTCATTTCTAGTCCAGCATTTATTTCTCTTAAATTTATTTTTTAACAATTGCTATATCTGTTTAAATAAATATTGTAACTTTTAATCTGTTTCTTTGTCTTTGCAGATCAGTACGTTTTTGTTAGTATGGTGCACTATAGTCCATGCAATAATACTACCTTCCACATCCAGGCAGCCTTTACCTCCTTCATTAGATGATGAAGTAAACAAAGAATGGTTAGAAGAAACACCAGAAGGCTATTATGCTTTTGTACAATCTCCAAATGTTGAACCGCCTCAAGTACGACCTCCGCCTTATTTCAAGTCTGAAACAATATGCCCAGGTAATAGGTTGTTCAGTTGAGTGTGATTATGCCCCAAAACAAACTATTTTATTTATAGTAAAAGTAAAAATAACTACAATTCAAAGTGTTTCTGCAACAGAAATCATGTTCTTCATTACTCTCTAAGCAATACTCGTACCATCTGTGTAGGGTCTCAAACATGTCTCTGAAAAGTCGATGATCCATTTATCTTAGGACTGTCACAATCCTGTCACGCAGTTTGCCAATTGGTTGCCACTGGTTGTTGTGTAAAAATCGCTTCTTGTAGTATACCCCATACGTACACATCATCGTTAAAGAGATATGAAATGTTTGCTCCACTGAAAGTTACAAGGTGGAAGGTGAGGTTGAAGGTGGAGTGATTCCCTTGCTGTATGGCAAAAACCATGGGTCGAGAGCAGAGCCAAATGTTATGCTTGACAGAAAGTTTTTAGATCCCTAACAAAAATGCATGATAACTTGTTCCCTACAGTATAATTGATTTACAGTCATCTGATTCTGTTGGACATCCTCAATGAAATAAGAACCCAGGATGCATTTGCAGATATTGCACACTAAAGAGTTACAAGTTCACTATAGAGTTGTTTCTTAAGAACGGTGTTAGGTCAAATGAAACCAAGTTGTTTGTTTATGAAATAAATGTGTCATTCATCAGAATTCCACACATTAGATCAAAATTCCAGACTATCAAACAGCATTGCTAATTTGGCAGAACAGCATGTTAGCCTTGTACTTTTATCTGCATTTCCAAAATTTGACTCATCTTTATCTTGTAAGGAAACCCACAAATTGTTTTAAACATACACCTAATTGATGTCAGGCCAATGTTAATTTTCAATGAAGTGTCAATGACAAGGTTGTAATTGATGAAAGAGAGTCGTCCTTGATTTTCATTATTTGTTAAAGTTATTGGATAGTCAGTACAACATTTACTGTGTGCAAATACTGTAGTTTAAAATATTCTCCTATGCCTATATTAAAATAATTGTTAAATTTGCATTGAACTTCCACAATGACAGTTTTTAAAATCCAAAGCTATTAAATAATAATTCAGTTGGCGCTACAAAATTCATATTATGAATTTCCAGTTTAATTATTTTTTTATGACAGACCAATCTCTTGTTAATTGGTCGTTAAAAACACTCCTGAAATTAATTTCAATGTGTGTTAAACTAGGCATGTTTTCACGGCCAATTCAGCAAGAGCAGACATGCTATTCCACATTAAAAATGTTCTCCGATGTTATTACCATTTTAATCTCTACACTGGTTGATTCAAAATCAACAAAATGCTATTGCTGTGACAGCAATAGCCATAGCTACTGATCAGCTGGCATGACACATGTCATGTCTTATCGATCATAAGTTTTAGTGTGTGTTGATATAGGCCATACTGTAGTTTTTGTAAAAGGATAAGAGTCAAATTGTCTCAATTATTACATTATTGAAGACCCAGATAATATTATTATATATTATATACAATTTTATAATGGTAGTAAAATATGTATAACCAAAATGTTCTATTTATTGTGGAAGCACATGTTCTGAGGCCTCCTAGTTCATGAAAGTTGGAGATTGGAGAAACAAATGTTATTTTTAAAACTATCTAGAAAGGCATATAAATCAACAATTTTGAAATAATTTATATTTGTTTATTTTTTTAGCACTTACTATTTTAAAAACTTTGTAATTGATTACTTAGCCTACATATTAAAATGTACCTTTGACACATTTTTATATCTCGGTACCTTTCTTTAAATTTATATTTTGTCCAATCTTGTATCAAAGTATAAATAATTCGGATGTAATGAACCATACATTAAAATAGGTATCTGACTTAAGCGGTAACAATGGGGGGGGGGGGGGTCAAAACACTATATCAAATTGACTTTGCCTTGTAAGTATTGGTAAGTATCTGGTGGAGCCCCCAAAAACTTAAAAATATTACTATTCAAAACTTTCAAAGTGACTTTACAAAAGCTTACATGATAGATTACAAAGTCTTACAGCCTTTTTTATATAGAGATCAATAATAATTTTTCTAAAATACCTAAATTTTCTTTAGTTGTAACTGTTGTAAGAAGCACAGTTGTATTAGGAAACACAATTACAAATGTTCACTTAGTTTTTAAGCTGAATTTTAGAATACAGTCTGACATGTGTTTCATTAGCAATTGTTCTATACAGTAAAATGAAATGTATGCTTTTTTTAACACTTTTGCGCTACACCATTTTACAGACCTATTAGGAATGACTAACAAGATGGTGTCCTCGGATCACGCTTGCGGCTTTAAACGCGTCAGTCATAGGTCTTGTCGTATTCGACTCTCTGAGTGAGCGCAGATATTACCGCACAACAAAATCTATTAATTTCATGACTATTAATATATTATAAAACGTTTTCCGAATAATAAAAATAATATTATTTTTACGTAAAACACATTTATTTATTAAAACGTAAGTGTTATATTTTAAAAAATTTTGCTTTCCTCCTCTACTTTAACCATTATGAAAATATTTCAAAAATGTACATAATATATTAATTTAGATGTATATAAAAATACTAATCATTCATAAACCAAGAGAAAAAGATAAAATGAGGACAAAGTGAAAAATGAGATGTAATTTCGTTATTTTTAAATTTATTTTTCATTAATATGGTGAAATATCTTATGATATCAATAGAAGTGTTAAAAATAATTGATTTAAATTAAGAACTTAAATTAAATTGTGAAAATATTGGCAGAATGGTCGAAAACTTGGCTCAAAAACTGCAGTTTATGAATGCCTATAAGTTTCTTTGTAGTCGATATTCTCCTAGGCTACATGGACGGTACTCGTAGATAATAGTAAAATTTATAAAAGTAATTGGGATATAATATAGTGTTATGTCAATTTTGTTTAGGTTTTATCAAAATTGCCTCAACATAAAGTATAAAGTACTTAATAGAGGCCTCCACAAAAATTAGTTTTCTAGATCACTTGTAGTTTTGTGAAGTTTCTTTTTATATTTCAACCAAACCCATGTGTTTCAGGTGTTACTCATGCATCATCTGGAAAATCTATGTTTAACCTGTGCGGAGACCTCAATAAAGGATTTATTCCATTAAATCCTATGAAACAGAATGTTCTTGGATCGCCCTACCCATTGTGAGTGTACTCTTTATTTTAATTATATAAATTTAGTTTTTTAGTGTAATATATTAAAGTTGAAAAAAATACTTTTGCATAATCAATCTACAGTAAAGACCACGAAAGAATACCGTTGAGGGACGGGATTGTGTACACCGAGACCTTGAACACTCCAATCGCCTTAGTGCGACGTTGACACTTTCTTCCCACGCTTCTAACTGAATGCGACTGACTCAACGCATTTATAATTCTTTAAACTGTGCGCTCAATCCTCGAGCGGTAGGTAACAGGAGTGTTCGAGACTAGTAGATATGGCAATGCTGCGAGCCCATCCTATTGGCCGCGCAACGGTATTCTTTATTGGTATTTAATATAATGGTGTTTATGTTACAACATTTATTCTCAGATTTCATTTGACGGATATGTAGTAGGTGGAATTTGGAAAAGTTGTTAGTAATAAAAGTATTTATATTAAATTATTCAGAATTGTATTTATTTCATCAAACTTTTTGACAAATTGAAAAAAAAACAAATATTTGTGATGCTTCTGTACAAATTAAGGAAGTGATTAAATATATACACAACGAAACTTTGTTATAAAAATGAATAAGCTTTGTATAACATAATACTTGCATTAATAAAAAACAAGCCGAAACTAAAACGATGTTTAATAGTTAAAAAATATATTCTTTTTAGATTAAGCAGTGAAAAAAATATTTGAAACAAGGAGAAAATTACAAAAGTTCTTAGACCATGATTAGTAAAAAAAAACAGTTGACTTTATTAGCAACTAGTAAAAATAAACTATAAGCATAATATGATAATTAAATCTAGATATTAAATTAATGCACCAAACTGTTTACTTTCTGATAAATACAAAAATAAACTTATTAAGTTTCTCCCAATTTTTGTGTTCTGGTTTGTATGTGTTGTACATAAAACATAAAATTTACAGAATTTGTTATCAAGATTTTCTTACATCCATTGATTTTTTTTAGCGATCTTCTAAAGAATAAAACCCTCGAGTTCTTCAGCAAAGCACTGCCTATATTGCAAGCAGATGATACATTACCTAAAGTAGCCAAGTACCAAACAGAACCTCATCAGTACTATAAATATGAAAGTAATCATCCTTCTAAACAGTGAGTTTAGTTTAAAATAACATATGTTTAATATGTATGATACAGTACATACACAGTTTAGTTTTTAAGATACATAGCCAGCTTAGCTCTGGAGTCTGGAGACTAATTGGCTGAAGTAGGCCTATGGATTTTGTCAGACTAAATATGGATAGTCTCATCACAAAAAGTGCCTAGGGAAGTGATGACATGATCCTTAGACATTATTGGACTCAGAAGCATAAATTTGTTACTGAGTAGAAGTAACGGATGATGAGTGAATATATATACCAGTAATTATCTGTATTAAAAATATAAATAATTAATTTCTCTTTTTTCTATGCCCATACACAAAACAAAATTTGCTTAACCATCTGTAAATAGGTAATAGTGTAGATTTTAAAACTATGCTGACTATTATAGTCACACAATATTAATAAATTAGTATTTAGCACATTTCATATTACATTTTTTTTTAAATATTTTATTTATTTAAGTATAGATTTACAAATAAATTTATATTACCTTTTTCAGAACGTCAAACTAACCCATTGTTTATTATAATTACTGTAGTTTCGGGCTGCGTGATACCATCATCAGATTCATTATAGGTGTTAAGATATCTAAAATCTTCTGTGCGCACTCTTCTGTGAATAGTAAAAAAAAACAGATTTACTGCTAAAATAAAATTACAAAATACAATATAATACAAAATAATAATTTTAAAGTACCATGTACACCTTGTACCCCACTACATGAAAACATTCATTAAGTCACACATACACTGGCCATGTGGCGAGTGATGAAACTCTCGATGCGTGTAGGAGGAGAGGTAGAAGAGGGGAGACAAACCAACTGAGGTGCGCATGTGCAAACTTTCTCTTTGCCACTGTGCATCTCCAAGACAGTGTCATCACTCGCTTCATGGCCTTTAGGTGCAAGTACAGGTCCCGGTGCGAATGTTGACATTTGGGCTATCGGTAGCAAACTGCTACTAACCTGACTATAAACACCAGTACTCCCGGCGGGTAGATAATCCAGGTCCATGTTCCAATTTTATGCTTTTCAACTTATATCTGAGGTCTTTTTTAACATATTATAATTATCTTGACATGTTAGTACGTAGCTTATAATCAATCTCACTTAAAAAATGAAAGAATTATATTTAAATAGAAAAAATGGGTTTAAGAAAGCTATATTTTCTCATAAAAAATACTTTGTCTCTAGAAAAACGGAAATAAATAATGTAATTAAATTTAAAATGACTTTTGTAAATCTTTCAAGGGTGTGTTGAACATCTACCAGTTCATTGAAAGGATGAGACAGAATAGGAAGTAGCATGGGGAAATATTTTTTGTCTCCACTTATTCCCTTTCCCCGCACCCCTCACCCATCTCGCCAGGGCAAGACCAAGTGCAATGACTACATATTAATAAGACGAACAGTTTAAATGGGTAGAATTCAGCCCATTAAAGTAGGTATAAAAGTTAGTTCATGCACCTCGTCGCTAGGAGCTCTCAGTGCGCGTTTTGCAGGCCGAGTGTGTGACAAGAATGGAAAGAGAAGGAGAGACAGAGAGGTCCGACTTTCATGTGACCTTGAGTTGAGCGCAGATTGTTGTGTCTCAGACAAGCTTTGGTAGCGTAGCCCCATATTTGTCAATGCGATTCATTTCTCACATTGTAATAGCATTGTACTAAATAAATACATTTTAGTTGGTTTTCTTTTCTAATGTTTTTTAAGTAATGTAAGTTTGTAAATATGGTTTTAGTATGTAATATGGTTTATAGTGTAAATACTGTTAGTGTGTAAAGTAAATAGCTGCTACATTTTGCAATGCAGTCCTGTTCAAAAAGTGGAGGATCTAAATGTTCCTATAAAAACTGCAACAATACATCTGTGAAAAATAAAGACTTATCATTTTTCAGGTTTCCATTGAAAGACAAAGAAATGTATGAATACATAAAGTTTTCTTTACTGTTGTGATATATTTGTGCGAGAATTAATTCTCGTACAAGTCGTAGGGAATTAATCAACATAAGAATCAAAGACTTTGTGAAGTTTATTAAAATGTATTGACAGTTAATTTTTAATGGGAATATGTAAGGACGAGGGTAAAAAGAGGGTTTATTAAACAGGGTGCTTCATAACTCTTGTCACATATTGTTTTGGAATTGTTCTTGGGTACAAAGTAAACATCAAATCACTGTTAATTTGTCTAAAATCATTTTGGTTGTCCTACTGTGACCAAAATGTTTTTTTTAATGCATAATATCTAAAAAATTACTAAACGAAATAATACCAAATTTATATCAACCTTTTGATAGTATTACCTAAATGGGAAAAAAGTTAAGTTGACGTGACTTCAATATTTTAAAAATGGCGACCGTTTACAACTATCGAACGGAAATAACTAGCCCTTTCCCGAAAAAATGTCAAGAATAACTTTTTTTGCAAATTGAATTCCCTGTCGATTAAGTTCGTTTAAAAAAATTTGGTTAGAGAATAACGGACTTATGGTATTTTTCGCCAGACAGTGCATGCCCCTCTGTTATTTATCATTGCAATTATTAAATTTAATCAAATCAGTTTCATTTATTTTGACACATAAAGCTGTTTGTTTATACAAGTTTTTATTAAATTTATACTATTGGTAAGTTCTTTTAAGAATTGTTTCAGTTAATACTAAACTCGTAGGAGTCAGCTGATTTGAGTTTTATCTGACTTATTGTTTGTGATGATATAGTAACAATCGGCACCAGCTGATTCTGTTTTTGTTGACTTTATTATTGTTCCAAAAAAGCAACAAACAATATTGTATCCATAGTATTGCATTTAGAAACATTTTAGCATTAAGTTTTTCGTGTTTTAAACTGTGTTTGCTTTATTAATTAACTATAGAAAGTTACACAAACGCTGAGTATTGCCTCCATTTTACCTCCTAAGTGAAATAGATTCTGCCAATAAAAATATTGCAAATATGGTTTAGTAACCAGGACTACCCTTAAGTACTTACTAATTGCATAAATTTAATACAAATTTGTGTAAACAAGCAGTTTTCTGGGTCAAAATAAATTAAACCCATTTGACTAAATTTATTATTGCAATAAAATATTATCGCCGTCCGATCCTGGACATCGCCCCCAAGAGGGGCGTGCACTAACTGGCGGAAAACGCCATTCAGGATATGATTCTAAGCGTAAAAATGATTGAAAAAATTCCTATGAAGGTATGTCCTGAAATGAGCGTTCCTTCTATCAGTCTGTATGAGATATTTTAATTAAAAATTATTAGTTAAAACCCACTAACAATATAGAGATGAAACTTTCCACGTAAGCGCACACGCTTGCAGACTTATTTAGTGTAAAAAAACTTTTTACCTTTCTAAAAGGCGGACATTAAAAGTGTTTGTAGATACAACCGTTTTAATGTTACTTGAATTTGTAAAATTTAATGCCTCAAACTGTTCCTTTACAAAACAAACAATTGATTCAAACTGTCAAATTTCAAATACATATATTTACGGATTGATAGTCATGGGTTTGATTCCGAGTTTTTCAAAATCAAGTCGTAGGTGCAGCAGGATTGAAGCACCTCAAAGTACAGTTAACCAGAAAAGTCCTAAATTCCCAATTATCAATATGTGCCCCCACCATTAAAACGCGGGGGAAAAATAATTGTATTATTAACACACTGTTTTTTATGCACTGATTACAAATCTTATATTGCAATATTTCTGAAACAAACCAAGCGAACGTGAAACCCAAATTTGTTATTTGTCTACCATTTTTGACGAAACTCACTTTCTTTATGTTTTTTGAAGTGCTAAATTTGAATTTTATATTGGATTTTACACATCTCACTTTTGTGGCGCACTAATAAATTACACTTATAAATGATTTTATTATACAAAGAATTATTTAAATGAGGGACTTGAGACTATTTTGTTAGTTATGTTTCGCTGCTGAAGTAGCATTTATATTCCAATTATATTAAAAAAAGGATGTTGGTAATAGGAAAAATAAACTGATAGATGTGTTTAAAATAATTAAACTTTATGGGATCAATGCAAAGTTATTATTTACAGATGCATAGACTGGATAGTTAACTGCGGAAATGACGATTTTGCAGAACTACCAGACAATAAGTTGAGGTACCGTGTCCCGTGTTCAGTTCATTTTAAAAGTACAACATTCACCAACTCATTGAAAAACAGGCTAGAATGTTGATTGTTATACTTTCCTGCTAGAGAACGGAAAATTTGGCAATTATTAATTTTAAGTGTTTTATAGGAAATAATATAAATAATAACAAACGAAATTTACATAGTTACGTCTAATTGGTGAACTGGGGGCAACAGCCCCTTCACAATAAAAATAAATTTTTATACTTCCCATGATTGACACCTTTGTTTTATAAGTGGTAATCTGTTTGCATTTGCTTCACCGCGGCGTTTGGTGAGCGAAGCGAGCAGGGGTTGATACTTCTAGTACTGTAGTTATAACTTTAAGTATAACATTTCCAGTATTGTTATATTTTTAATTTGGAACATGTTCTTTATTGTATTAAAACTGCACATTAATTTGAACCTTTATTTAAAACTTTCTAACAGACACTTTTTCTCTGACCAAAAATTAGAAAATCTTTCCAGCAGAGTGAAAATTGTATGACATTATCAAAGTGAATTAAACATCATTGTTGTAATATCGATCAAAGAAATAAGAAACAGGTAATTTAATTAAACTCTGTTTACAGTATACGAATCGTATGGTTCTTACCTACGAATCGTAAAAGTTTCATAATTTTACAGCTCTGCTAAGTGTATTAAATAGTAGTGTAATAATGAAGCGTGGTTTTTACCTTCACACTGCACAGCTTAGTTTTCGAGGAAAACTAATGCTCTATCTCTCTCTCTCCCCCTCCCCCAGTCTCTTTTCTGCACTTCATTGAATCCGACACTCGTCGGCAAAAATAGCGCTCAGCGCTCCTAACGGCGGGCCGCAAAAACACACTTTTATACCTGCTTTTTTGGGCTGAATTTTTAACATTGGAACTTTTCGTCTTATTGATATGTAGTCATTGACCAAGTGCCAGCATTCGCAGTCGGGTTCTGTAACATTGCTTGTAATGGCTGATTTCACACTTACCGACACGACATCGACACGATACAGCAATAGTACCGATGTCGTCACGATATCGGCAGACGTCTTTAACATTCACCGACTCGATGCCGATACCGACACGACCAATTGTACAAGCTATCGTGTAGATTGACCCAAAAAATACATAGGACAAAGATGTTCAAAAAAAATTTAAGGAACATAATACGTCTGCCAACAAATTACATAGCTAATAAAAAAAGTAAATGTGCTGTCGTGGGATCCCCGTCAGGAACGAAGTTCATCACGCCTTTTCTTCAATTCTTTTACCAGGCTTAAAGGCAACATACACACATAATTTTAATCTTTCAATTGCCGTTTATTATTATATTGTTTTTTATACAAATATTTGCTGTTTCCATACGTTTAATCTTATCTTCTAAAGTGAGAGATAATTGTCTGTCTGCTAAGTGGATCTGGAATCTCCGTCTAAGGATTTTTTATTTTTTGATTTTATATGGGGCTTTTGGCCACGAGAAATCGATTGGAAATGGTCACCAGTCTGGGAAAATTCGTTTTCTACGTCTTTTTATTAAATTAAAAAGTGAAATTTGTCCATTTTAAACAATACAAAGCACAGCTGATGCAAATGTTTTCAATGTCATTACAATAATCATCTGTTTTCTTTTAAACGAAGCACAGCTGGTGCAAATGTTTTCAATGCCATTACAATAATCATCTGTTTTCTTTTAAACTGTATTTTATTAGAGGTAAGCCTAATTTTGTATCTATTTATAGTTACCATGGCAACGAATACTTCTGCTAAATAAACATACCCTTTATTTAGTTGTTTAATGTTATAGGCCTAACCTAAACGATGTTCACGGAAATTTGCAATAATAGTTATTGACGTGAGCGAACTAGGCCCTAGGCCTAAATCGATATTGAAATATTAAACTTTAATTTAGGCCTGACTTATTTCTGAGGCATAGCGTTGAGATTATGGTTAATCCTTTAAACTGTATTTTTATTACAGGTAAGCCTAATGTTGTATATACCCTTTATTTAGTTGTTTAATGTTATAGGCCTAACCTCAAAAATCCAATATTTATTATTGAAATCATAGCCCTGCTTATAATCGAGCTTTAGCTCGGTCTCCTGGTACTGTTATTATAATAAAGGTGTAGAATTAATTATAACATGAAATCTAAGATGGTAAACACAGTTAAATGTCCATTAATTGTAAATACATTCAATAAACATAAAATGTTGGTTCACTGTCTAGGCCCAACCTAAAATTATTGTGTGTTTGTTTAATTTATTTTACCTATCTTAAAATATCTGCAAAATATATACAATGATTTTAGGTTAGGCCTAGACTTAAAATTACTTTCTAGGCCTAACCTTGCATAAATACTGATCAAATTTATGGGCCTATAAAAATTATTTTCCGATATCTTTATTCGGTGAAAAATTGTTTGTTCATGTCTTCAGTAAAAAAACAAACAAGGCTTACTTTCCACAAGTTCAATTAATGTCACAACTTCATATTTAAAATGAGACATATGTATTATTTATCTAACAGAAAAAAATATTTAACGAGGCCAAATTATTATTGATTGATTACCATAGCAACAAGTAAACAAACTGAGACGATATGGTCCCGATAAAGAAAGGAGACCAGCAGCTCGCCGACATGTCGGCGCCTGTAACGACACGACACTGATATGTCGGTGAGTGTGAAAGTTACTCTTAAGTTTAAGTTAGTTTTCATGACTGACAACATCGTGCCGATATCGTGTCAGTGCCGTGTCGGTGTCTTATCGGTAAGTGTGAAATCAGCCAATTATGTAGAGTAATTTCAAAATAGTCAAATAAATATGTTCATTTATTAAAATCACACCAAACCAAATAACAAAAACTTATAATTTAACTTACATTTATATAAAACTAGTAAACCCCCGTGAAAAATCACAGGCAGATTAATTAGATATACATCAGAAATACATACTAATTAAAAAAAAAAACACTATCTAAAAACAACAGAGTTAATCTAGTCCTACCTATGCTGACAGAGATTTTAACTCTCTAATTACAGTATGTACAATTGTAGGGATTATAAAACTGAAAATCAACTTCACAAGACTTATATTGATTTAAATTGTAACCATAACCCCAAAGGCATAATCTATGCTAGGTTTTGTTTTAACAGATGATGCCAGCTGTTATATTATATATAAGAAATTATAATGATTGAAGTTGTAACATAACCTCAAAGAATAACCTACGCTGGGTTTGTTTAAGTATTACAGATGATGGGTGAAATCAGCTGTTATATTATAAGTTACTCACGTACATACGTGTACGTTCATACACTCGCTTTTATAGGAGTTGATAATGTATAACGCAATAGTGTTTATAAATACTACATGTTTTTTTTTCTAACAAAAATCTGTGTCAATTAAGATGAAAATATGTATTTTGTTTATAGATGGGGTAGCCAGGATGAACCTACACTGCATCGTACTAAACGAGATGATAGGTTTCAACAAAGTCTTAATGTTCTACGAGGAATCCTAACTGGACAAGAAGACGTAATTAACTCAACCAAAAGAATTGCTCGCAAGTTTTGTGAACGTGGTGGAGGAGTGTAAGATTAACTGCCTTTGTTAAATTTATTGGTTAAAATTTTGCACAAAATCAATAGTAGATTAATAGTTTAATTAAAATGAACATGAATAATATTAGTTTAGTATTAGTTTTTTAAAGTTTTTTTATAAATTTATGGATTGAAGATTATTTTTTTAACTTAACGCAATAATTTTACGTTTGATACATTCAAGCAAAACATTAGAAAATGTATGTTTTAATTTTTATTATTGTTTAAAAATATTGTTAAATGTTAATCTCAAAACATGACTGCCCTGGTAATAAATTGGTTCAAAGCCTATATATGCATTTTAAACAATGCAACATCATAGACTGTTAATTTAAAAAAATTATTTATAATAATTAATTACTGTCTAAATATAGCCTCTGTTATTTTCTCCCCAGGTTATGTATGTTGTATCGCGCTATACAAGGGGAACCACTTGCTACTGGAATAGTTGAGCGAAGAGATGATGAGGTTGCTGAACTTCGGAGTCCTGAAGGTAACTCCTTACCGTTAGATGGTCCTCCTACACCTTGTCCTGCTAAAGTAGAGTATGCTACTCCAGTGTTTGCTCGTAACTACCAAGGAATCTGGCGTTATGTTGTACAAATACCTTATGAAGGATATTTCACTCAGACAATTGAGATCACTCGATGCATGTAAGCAAGTTTAAATCATTGGAAAATGTCATTGTAACGGTACTAATACAGAATTATGTAGTTCATTTTTAATTGATTACCGTACTTTTCTTCTTCATACAATAATTAAATGTGTTGAAAGTTATAATCTGTCATAAACTCCCTACCTAAATTTACACAATCAATTTAAATCTGGTCTCTAGAATTTCATTGTTGATTGATTTAAATACTTGAAAGAGTTTACAACATTGATCAATTATATTTTTAATACAATACGAATAAAATTTATATGGTTTAAGCAGTATCATTGGTTATAAAATTTTAATCAAAAGTTTCATTAATTTAGAGATTAATCTCTTTTTTAGAGAAAATGTACAGTATTTTGATTTTGATAGGGGTGGTAAATCTATAATAATAAAAGCAAATGTTTGTCAGTCTGTATGATGCCTATCCAAACCTCCAGAACACAGCGATCTAAAAAATATTTGATAGGGTGACAAAAGGGAGTCAGAAAGCACCTCAAAGCCAAATTTAAAATTTGAGATTGAGAATTTTTAATAGCGATGAAAATATGTGTAAGATTTAAAACGAAAAACGTGGGGCGCATACAATAGATGCGTAAGGAGTGTTACGAGGAACTGTCGTTGAGAAAACTCACACAACAGTTCACATCATTTGAAGTGCAAATTAAATTGTTAGTGATTTAGGTGAATTATTCATGCACCATTTATCTATTGCATGGCCCCATGTTTTTTTGTTTTAAAACTTACAAGAATTTTATCAGCTATTAAAAATTCACAATCACAAATTTTCAGAATAATCTATAGGTGTTAGGGAATTTGTATAGGGTTATAAATCAGTATGAGGCTAGGAGAAATTATTTTACACTTTTTAGTCTGTTTTAAAAATGTGGTATATTGGAAAATATTGTTTATTTAAATAATTGTATTAACTTATAAATTAAACCCAAATAAGTGAATTAAATCCCAAATTTAATAGTTTTTTAATGTCAGGCATTTTTCTTGAACCAAAACATTTTGGTGCGCCAACAGATCCAAATTTTTGCCGTATAAAGTGCTATTCAGGTGATGATAACCTAACCTGGTTTTTCACTTTAACCAAAAAAAAACTAAACGGCGTAGATTGTGTAAAAAATTAAATTTTAAAATAGACATCCCTGATTATAACTGAAAAAATATTAAAATTTGAATTAAACTTATAAAAAATGTTCAAATTACAAATTTTTGTATGATATTTGTGAAGATATTGTTACAAATTAGTGCTAAACCGATTTTGTGGAAACTTAACCTCGATTCTCCTCATATGTCATACTACATAATATGGGAACAACTACGTTAAAATAGTACAAATGATTTTGGAGTCATAAAGACAGAGATAGATGTGTTTTATAATAATATACAGAATGTCTCACAACCATTCTATCAAACTTTTATCATGTTTTTCAGCAGGTCAAAACTAGCAAATAATACGTCATAACATGTGTCCTATCTTGG